>MU226838.1:1957153-1979078 GCA_018584345.1 Thuja plicata | reverse complement strand
TTGTCATTGATGACAACATATAATACACAGTAGTAATTCTGTATGTACTTATCAGAATGATGATATGAAGACTTGCATGGATAGATACATGTTGTTGACATGTTTATTATGTTATGTTCATACACGTGGATCCTGATATGATGTTTCAGTCAAGTTATGTAATTTTGTTATTAGCAGTTACAGTTCTGGAAGTGTAACTATTTAGGGCCAACGTATATCACATGTTTCTTGAGTTGCACCTATTTTTTGTATATGCGTGTGTATATTCATGATTATTTATGAGTTAATGATATTAATTTAAAGGTGCCAAATGTGTTTCAAGAAGATTGCAAAGTTAGAGTTAATTTGGTGAGGTCGACTTAGTGAAGCGTCACGTCTATTTAGTTTATACTTGTGTGGTTGTAATAATTCTTGCATTCTTAGTAGAGCTGACAAGGATGTTATGAAGATTTGTCTTATAGGTCCTATGATCTCATACTTTGAGGAAGATAATTATAGCAAGTCAAAGGTGACACGCTAAGTGTGAATGATACGAAAAGAGAAGAAAGATGTACAGAGAAGATTATCAGAGTTGGTTCATTCATCAAGAGTCTATGTGAAGAAGAAGTGAAAGATTGCAATACATTGGAACTGATCAAGATAGTAGGTCTACTCTACAGTTCATCATCAGATATAGTGCATATCTGTTATAGAGAAGGTTGTAGCCTTCACCATCAAGCAGTGAGCTTTTGGATAGTGAGTCCACCACCCCTAACAGGGTTATTTGTAAAAGAATCCTAATAGGGTCCAACCCTTAACCAAGTCACTATACTTATTGCATTGTAAAGTACAAATCCTAATAGGGTTGAGATATCTTCTAACAGGGATTACTATAAACAAGTATAGTTCATTGTGGGGTGCTAATTCCCACCGGGGTTTTTACCATTTGGTTTTCCCATAATCAAATTGTGTGTTGTGTAATATGTTATCTGATTAAGCATTTACTTTGTTGTATTCTAAAGTTAAAGAAGAAAAATAATTAAATTTATTGATAACTGATTCACCCCCCCTCTCAGTTATCCTTTGGGATTATTCTAACATAATATTCCTCACTAGACTTCCTCTAAGAATCCAAAACCCCTTCTTAGGACCTTCCCATACATCCACTTGGACTCTTATCTATCTTATTGACCCATCAAATTTTATTCTAAAACATTTCCCACACTTTTAGACTCATTACCAATCCAATTGGTATCAATTTCACTAGGAGGCCTAATTGCCCAATTCCTAGTAGGTCTAAAATCACTATTTTTGGGATAATTCTCCCAAAATCTCCAAATGAATCCATAGAAGACCTTGAAAATATTCAACATATCAATGAACACTATTAGAATCCAAATTCCTAACTTCTGGATGTACCCACAACCCTAGTTTCTTGCAAGCCCTATATTTTAGCCTATTAATTAGGCCTCTGGACCAGTCAGCATAAAAAATTGTCAAAATGACCTCCAAAATTAGATTCACATCCTTCCACCTTTGAATCCTTTTAGGAGACTATCTAGGGAATCTAAAAATGCCACTAAGTCTTTTACCAAAGATCATGGGTGCTCGAACCAATTCTTTCTTCACCCTATCCTAGCTCACCTGGATTCACTAGTCAGCCATAAGGCTTCCTATGTGGTCTAGGAAATCCATTGCAACTACAATAATGAAAGAAAAAACCCCATCTATACACTCTCACCCTACTTCCCCCATGGTTCCAGTCAATTCCACTGGTGGGTTCTTAGGTTAGAGCCATTTCTAACTAAACAACACTATAATGTCACTTACAGACTAGTGACCTACAAAATCCTCTAACTTTACACTACAAGAACTTGACAGAAAACTATCTATTGCATATGAAAGCTATTTTAAAACACTAAAACCCCATGGGGTCCAATCTACTCTTCCAATTCATACACAACCATATAGTAGCAAGGAAACAATGCAGATTACAAGAATACAGTTACAGTCATCCGTACATAGGTCTCCAAAACAATTGTTGCAATCCAAAATTTTTTTAACCATCCCAAATAATTGAATCCATACTCATATACCAAGCATGGGGTAGTTACAACTGATCTAACTAAATTTTGCAATTTCTTGGAAAATTTGGTCAAGCAACATTCAAAGTTGCTAGAAACTTTTGGCACTTTGAGCATTTTGACTCTTTTTGTCACCTCGATGGGTGAGTTTGACTTCCATTACCCTAAATAGGATATTTAGGGTCCTAAAATACACCTCAAATCCACATTACACTAACATAGAACATTTTTACTATTTAAATCCAAAATGACCCTAAAACACTTAATGAGCACTATGGCTCTTACAAACATGAAGTTAACTATTATTGCATCCAACTCATTGGAACTTATTCCAATCCACAAACAAACATTTAAGACAACCCTAAAACACACCAAAACATCAAATAGGGAGGTTCCCTAAACCATACTCCCCTGGGACAAATAACTCAAGTCTCTTGAGTTAGGAGGTCTTCAATGGTGACCCCATGTTTCAAAATGTCCAGCTCTGTCATCCAAGTGGCCTCAACTTCAAGTAGACCCTACCACTTGATGAGGTACTCCTTGTAGTTACCCTTCCTTGTCTTCTTGATCACTTTAGAATCCAGTACACTTTCCAATTTTAGTGGCATAGGGGAAGGTAAGTCTTTCACCCAATCATCATCCCCCAAATTTGGAAGAGTATCCTGACCTATGTCTAGAGATGGTCCCTTGTAGGCATATAGGTCACAAACATTGAAAATGGGTTAAATACCCAAATAAGGAGGCAACTCCACTTCAGAGGCATTCTTGCCATACTTATGCAAAATCTTCAGTGGACCTATCTTCTTCATGAGTAGTTTAGTTGGCTGGACTTTGGGTAGCCTCTCCTTCCTGAGATAGGAAAGTACTAGATCCCTCACTTTGAATTAAAAATCTCTCCTTGTTTGATCAGCTTTGAACTTATGCTTCTCCACTTGCTTTTGTAAAGTCTTGTTGACTTGATCATGAAGCTCCTTCATCTGTTCTGCAAATGACTCCCCTTGTGAACTCCTCTTGTCCTTTAAAATAAGATCCATCAACTCCAAAATCCCTCTAGGATTGACCCCATACACTATTTCAAAGGGGTGTTTACCAGTACTGCTATTTATGGAGTCATTATAGGCAAACTCTGCTTTCCCTATGATGTGATTGCATGACTGTCCATGTTGTTTGGTCAAACACCTTAGCAAGATGCTTGGTGACCTATTGACTACCTCCATTTGTCCATCTGACTGTGGATGGTAGGTTGAAAAGAAAGATAATTTTGTGCCAAGCATCTTCCATAGGGCCCTCCAAAAGTTACCCACAAACTAAGTATCTCTGTCACTTACAATATTTAGTGGCAATCCATGGATCCTTATAATGTCCCTAAAGAATAGACCTAGAATTTGAGAAGCATCATTTATTTGCTTGCATGGAATGAAGTGTGTCATTTTGATAAAAAATTCCACCACCATAAACACACTGTCATGACCCCTAGGTGTCTTTGGTAACCCCAAAATAAAGTCCATACTAAGACACTTCCAAGGCCTTTGGGGTATGGAGAGGGGTTGGTACAACCTACAGTTTCTGCTTTGTCCTTTTTCTCTCTGACAAATCTGACATTTTTCTACAAATCTAATATCTGACTGTAACTTAGGCCAATAGTAGTGCATATTTACCTACTCTAAAGTTTTATCCACTCCAAAGTGGCCTCCCAATCTTCCTTGGTGTTTCTCCTTCACAATATTTTCCCTCATTAAGCATTAAGGAATACACATAAGATTTCCTTTAAACAATAGGCCTTCTTGCAACATAAACTCATTGAAATCCACTTTGAAACCCTGTTGAAAATTTACACATGCTTCATAGGCTTCTCTAAACTCTTTTCCCTCCTTGAAGAGGTCCTTCAAATCATCCATCCCTACACTTTGCAACTGTATCTCTTGTTTTGTGAGTACTCTTCTACTAAGAGCATCTGCAACCTTGATTCTAGCCCCTTTCTTGTCCTTTATGACAAATGTATAAGCCTACAATGATTCTACCCACTTCAAGTGCCTTTGATTCAGTTTTTCTTGCTCATTCAAGAAAATTAGAGCATTGTTATTAGTGTAGACCACAAACTCCCTAATTAATAGTTAGTGTCTCCACTTTTTCAACACTTGTACCATAGCATATAATGCCAAATCATAGGTGGAGTACTTTTTTTTAGGCTCATTCAACTTCACTGAGAAGAATACCATAGGATGTCCCTCTTGTCTTAGCACTGCTCCAATAGCCAACTTACTAGCATCACACTCCACCACAAAGAGTTTATTGAAGTTGGGAAACCTAAGAGTAGGTATCTCTACAATTCTCTTTTTCAACATTTTAAACCCTTGGTCTACTACCATAGACCACTTAAACTGACATTTGATTCCACCCTTTATGGTGTTGAGGATAGAAGCACATACATGACTGAAATTTCTTACAAATTTCCTATATTAGGAGGCAAACCCATGGAAACTGCTAACATCCCCTATGTACCTAGTTATAGGCCATTCTAAAATGGACTTAACTTTATCAGGGTCCATCTTCATACATCCATTAGCAACCAAAAAACCAAGGTAAACTAAATTAGTTTTCAGAAACTCAAACTTTTTTTTATTGATCATCAACTTCTCTTGATGTGACCTCCTTAAGACAATCTCCAAATACTTCATGTGCTCCTCCTTGGACCTGCTAAAGATCAAAATATCATCAAGGTAAACTATTACAAACTTACCAATAAAATCTACTAGCACTTCATTCATGAGCCTCATGAAGGTGCTAGGTGCATTACTTAAGAAAAAGGGCATTAATAACCACTCACACAACCCTTCATTGGTCTTGAAGGCTATCTTCCACTCATCACTAGGCCTCACTCTTATCTGATGGTATCCTGACTTCAAATTCACCTTAGAAAATTAACAAGAACCTCCCAAAATGTCCATCAAATCTTCTATCTGGGTCATTGGAAATCTATAACCGATTGTGATCTTGTTTATAGCCCTTAAGTTCATACAAATCCTCCATGTGTCAACCTTCTTGGGTGCAAGTATTTTAGGTACAACACTTGGGGGTAAACTCTTCCTTATCAATCCCTTATCCAACAAATCTTGAATTTATTTGGCTATCTCCGCATTTTAACCTAGTGTCATCTTATGTGCTACTTTGTTTGGAAAATTTTCTCTAGGAATGAGGTCAATCTAATGGCTCACATCCCTCATAGGTGGTAATGCACTTGGAAACCCATTATCCACTATGTCATGGTATCTTTCTAGCAATGCTTTTATCTACAGTGGCAAATTGACTTTCTCCTTAGTCTCCTCCTTTATTTTTACGACTACTGCACAACAAACTCCTTTCTCCTTCTTCATGGATTTTAGAAACTCCTTCCCACTCAATAAAATCACACTGGTGCCCACATTTTTCTCCTCATTAGGCTCTTGCAAAGTATTCATCTGAAACTTCTTCCCTAGCTTGGTGACCACATAACTATTCTTTTATCTACCATGTATTGCCTTGACATCATACTACCATGGAATTCCTCGAAGAAAATGACATGCATCCATAGGAAGTATGTCACTTAGGACCTTATCCTTATACTCTCCAATTTCAAACTCAACCATAGTTTGTTCATCAACCACTATTTTTTTACCCTTGTTCAACAATGAAACTTTATAAGGTGTGGTATGAGGTATCCTTCTCAATTTCAATTTTTCCACCATCTCTGTGGATACTATGTTCTCAATGGATCCAAAGTCCACTATAACTTTTAAAATATTCCCATGGGACCTACAAGTTGTCTTAAACAAATTATTTCTTTTAGGTGGCTCTATAGTGCTAGGCACTTTCAACAAAGTTCTTAACATCAAGTTCTCTCCATCCAATAGTGGCCCTACCTTGGAAATGGGAGAAGTAAAACTTTGTGTGTCATCCTCTTGTACCAACTAATTTCTTTTATCCCCCATTGAACATGAGGAAGTCTTCTCAGGACACCTGCCCATTGTGTGACCCACTTGGTTGCAATTGTAACACCTCCTAGTAAAGACTGAATTGGACCTTCCTTGGGACTGAAACCTTCCTCTAGGAGGCCCTCTTCCTTTGTATCCTCCTCTCTGAAAAGATCCTCTAAACTGACTGCCCCCACTATTATCCATAGATTGATTATCTTCTTGTCTATTAGGGCTCTATCCTCTACCAAAGTTACTCCCACCTCTCTGAAAACCTCTATTATTGTTACCACCTCTCCCCCTTTGATGGAAGTGATTTCTCCTTCTAGCCTTATCCTCTACTCTCAAGGCTAATTGGAAACACTTGTGCATGCTATCAGGAGCCATCATGCTAATTTCATCCTAAATTCCTTGTCTCAACCCATTGAGATACCTTTCCACTTTCTCCATTTCTTTTTCTTGTCTTCTAGCCCTTAGGCTCAGCTTGTGAAACTCCTTGGTTTAAGAACTCATTGTCATCTCCTTTTGTCTTAATTGTTGTAACTTCTGATACATTTGTATCTCATAATAAGTAGGCAATAATTGTTCCCACAATCTGATTTTCATCCTCTCCCAAGAAACAATCTATTTCTTTCCACTAGTTACCCTATCATCCTACATCATGTTCCACTACACCAATACAGATCCTTTGAGTCAGGCCTTAGCATAGCTGACCCTCTTCTCCTTTGAGACTTCCTTGTAATCAAATTGGTTGTCAATGGCTTAAAGCCAATCCAAAAACTATTCTCCATTCAAGATGCCCCAATAATATGGTAGTTGTTCCATACTATCCTTGTTAAGGGACTTAAAGGAATCTAAGAATACCTCTTTATCTTTTTCCATCTTAGGATCTTTACCTTTGTTTGATGATTCTTCTATCTAACTTTCATCATCTCCATCACTCTCATCTCCCCATTCCATGATCTTCTTTTTTCCCTTTATCTCAGACACACTAGCCTTCTCCAAGACACCCTAAACCAATTCCATAATGGCACCCCTACTCATTTCCTTAGGAGGAATGTTGTCAAAATCCTGACTTCCTTCCAATTCAGCCATACATAATCTTCAAGAAATTCTGGCTCTTATACCACTACGATTTAGAGGGTTTGGAACTCTAGTGTTTTCTTCTCGTAATTGGATTCTTCTTCTCCCCCAACCATCCAATGGTTATCTCTTTTGGATCCTCCTCCAATTAGGATCTCCAAGACCCTCACTATCAACTTATCCTCCAAGGTATAATTGATCTTTGTTAGGTTCCAAGGTTTCTAGGTTCAACTACTCCAACTAGTTCCCCAAATGCCTAGTCTTCCTCACTAGACTTCCTCTCAAAATCCCAAACCCCTTCTTAGGAACTTCCCATACATCCACTTGGACTCTTATCTATCTTCTTGACCCATCAAAGGTCATTCTAAAACCTTTCCCACACTTCTAGACCCATTACCAATCCAATTGGTCTCAATTTCACTAGGAGGCCTAATTGGCCAATTCCTAGTAGGTCTAAATTCATTGTTTTGGGGCTAATGCTCCAAAAATATCCAAATTAATCCATACAAGACCTTGAAAATAGTCAAGGTATCAATGAACACTATCAGCATCCAAAGTCCTGACTTCTGAATGCACCCACAACCCTAGTTTCTTGCAGTTCCTAGATTTTAGCCTATTAAATAGGCCTCTGGACTAGTCAACATAAACAATTGTCAAAATGACCTCCAAAATCTTATTCACCTCCTTCAACCTTTGAATAAATTTAGGAGACTATCTAGGGCATCTGAAAATTCTACTAAATCTTTTCCCAAAGATCATGGGTTCTTGAACCAATTCTTTCTTCACCCTGTCCTGGCTCACCTAGATTCACCAGTCAGCCATAGGGATTCATATATGGTTTAGGAAATCCATTGAAACTACAATAATGAAGGAAAAAACCCTATCTATAGACTCTAACCCTACTTCCCCCATAGTTTTAGTCAATTCCACCAATAAGATCTTAGGTTAGAGCCATTTCTAACTAAACAACACTGTAATGTCACTTATAGACAAGTGACCTACAAAATCCTCTAACTTTACACTACAAGAACTTGACAGAATAATATATATTGCATATGAAATCTATTCAAAAATAACACACCCCCATGGGTTCCATTCTACTCTACCAATATGTACACACCCATACAGTAGCAAGGAAACAATGCAAATTACAAGAATACAGTTACAGTCATCCGTACAAATGTCTCCAAAAAAATTGTTGCAATCCAAAATTTCATTACCCATCCCAAATCATCAAATACATACTCATATACTGATCATGGGGTAGTTACAAATGATCTAACTACATTTTTCAATGTCTTGGAAAACTTTCTCGAGCAACTTTCAAAGTTGCTAGTAACTTTTTGCACTTTCAGCATTTTGACTCTTTTTGTCAGCTCGATGGGTGAGTTTGACTTCCATGACCCTAGATAGGATATGTAGGGCCCTAAAACACACCTAAAACCCACATTACACTAAAATAGAAAATTTTCACTATTTAAATCCAAAATGACCCTAAAACACTTAATGAGCACTATGGCTCTTACGAACACGAAGTTAACTATCATTGCATCCAACCCATTGGACCTTATTAAAATCCACACACCAACATCTAAGAAAACCCTAAAACACACCAAAATATAAAATAGGGAGGTGCCCTGCACCATACTCCCCTGGGACAAATAACTCAATTCCCGTGAGTTAGGAGGTCTTCAATGGTGACCCATGTTTAAGAATGTCCAGCTCTATCATCCAAATGGGCTACGCTTAAGCTAGTTTTGACCACTTGATGAGGTACTCCTTGTAGTTACCCTTCCTTGTCTTCTTGATCACTTTAGAATTTAGTACACTTTCCAATTTCAGTGGCATTGGGGAAGGTAAGTCTTTCACCCAATCATCATCCCCCAAATCTAAAAGAGTAGCCTGACCTATTTCTAGAGATGCTCCCTTGTAGGGATATAGGTCACAAACATTGAAAATGGGTGAAATCCCAAATCAGGAGGCAACTCCACTTCATAGGCATTCTTTCCATACTTATGCAAAATCTTTAGTGGCCCTATCTTCTTCATGAGTAGTTTATTTGGCTGGACTTTGGGTATTCTCTCCTTCCTAAGATAGGCAAGTACTAGATCCCCCACTTTGAATTACAAATCTCTCCTTGTCTGATCAGCTTTGAACTTATACTTCTCCACCTTCTTTTGTAAAGTCTAGTTGACTTGATTATGAAGCTCCTTCATCTATTCTTGCAAATGAATCCCCTTGTGAACTCCTCTTGTCCTTTAAAATTAGATCCCTCAACTCCAAAATCCCTCTAGGATTGACCCCATACACTATTTCAAAGGGTATTTTACCAGAACTCCTATTTATGGAGTCATTATAGGAAAACTCTGCTTGCCCTATGATGTGATCCCATGACTATCCATGTTATTTGGTCAAACACCTTAGTAAGTTCCCAAGTGGCCTGTTGACTGCCTCCATTTGTCCATCTGATTGTGGATGATAGGATGAAGAGAAAGATAAGTTTGTGCCAAGCATCTTCCATAGGGTCCTCCAAAAGTGACCCACAAACTTACTATCTCTGTCACTTACAATATTTAGTTGCAATGCATGGATCCTTACAATGTCCCTAAAGGATAGGCCTACAATTTGAGAAGCATCATTTGTTTGCTTGCATGGAATGAAGTGTTTCATTTTGCTAAAATGGTCCACCAACACAAACACAATTCCATGACCCCTAGGTGTCTTTGGTAACCCCAAAACAAATTTCCATACTAAGACACTCCCAAGGCCTTTGGGGTATGGAAAGGGGTTGGTACAACACATTGTTGCTGCTTTGTCCTTTTTCTCTCTCACAAATCTGACATTTTTCTATAAATCTCCTAACATATGATTGTAACTAGGCCAATAGTAGTACCTATTTGCCTGCTCCAAAGTTTTACCCACTCCAAGGTGGCCTCCCAAGCTTCCCTTGGTGTTTCTCCTTCCCAATATTTTCCGTCATTGAGCATTGAGGAATACACATAAGATGTCCTTTAAGCAATAGGCCTTCTTGCAACATAAACTCATTGAAATCCACTTTGAAACCCTATTGAAACTTCACACATGCTTCATAGGATTCTCTAAAACCTTTGTCCTCCTTGAAGAGGTCCTTGAAATCATCCATCCCTACACTTTTCAACTGTATCTCTTGTACTATGAGTAATCTTCTGTTAAGAGCATCTACAACCTTGCTGCTAACCCGTTTCTTGTGCTTTATGAAAAATGTATAAGCCTGCAATGATTATACCCACTTCAAGTACTTTTGATTTAGTTTTTCTTTCCCATTAAAGAAACTTAGAGCATGTTTATCAATGTAGACCACAAACTCCCTAGGTAATAGTTAGTGCCTCCACTTTTTAGGGCTTGTACCACAGCATATAACTCCAAATCATAGGCAAAGTACTTTTGTTTAGCCTCATTCAACTTCTCTCAGAATAATGCCATAGGATGTCCCTCTTGGCTTAGCACTACTCCAATAGTCAACTTACTTGCATTACACTCCACCACAAAGAGTTGATTGAAGTTGGGAAACCTAAGAGTAGGTAGCTCTATAATTCTCTTTTTCAACAATTTAAACCCTTGGTCTACTGCCAAAATCCACTTAAACTAACATTTGATTCCACCCTTTATGGTTTTGAGGATAGGGTCACATACATGACTACAATTTCTTACAAATTTCCTATAGTAGGAGGAAAAACCATGGAAACTCCTAACATCCCCTATGGACCTAGGTGTATGCCATTCAAAAATGGACTTAACTTTATCAGGGTCAATCTTAATACATCCATTAGCAACCAAAAAACCAAGGTAAACTAATTCATTTTTATGAAACTCACACTTTTCTTGATTGATCATCAACTTCTCTTGATGTAGCCTCCTTAAGACCATATCCAAATTCTTCATGTGCTCCTCCTTGGACCTGCTAAAGATCAAAATATCATCAAGGTAAACTATTACAAACTTACAAATAAAATTTGCTAGCACTTCATTCATGACCCTCATGAAGGTGCTAGCTGCATTACTTAGGCCAAAGGGAATTACTAGCCACTCATAAAACCCTTCATTGGTCTTGAAGGTTGTCTTAGACTGATTTCCATGCCTCACTCTTATCTTATGGTATCCTAACTTCAAATCCACCTTAGAAAAGTAACAAGAACCTCCCAAATTGTCCATCAAATCTTCTATCCGGGGCATTGGAAATCTATACCTAATTGTGATCTTGTTTATAGCCTTGGAGTTTGTACACATCCTATATTTTCCATCCTTCTCGCATTCAAGTATTGTAGGTATAGCACATGGGCTTAAACTCTTCCTTATCAATCCCTTATCCAACAAGTCTTGAATCTATTTGGCTATCTTCACATTTTGACTTGGTTTCATCTTATGTGCTGCTTTGTTTGGAAAATTTCCTCTAGGAATGAGGTCAATCTGATGGCTCACATCCCTCATAGGTGGAAATACACTTGGAAAACCATTATCCACTATGTCATGGTATCTTTCCAACAATGCTTGTATCTTCAGTGGCAAATTGACTTTCTCCTTAGTCTCCTCCTTTAGTTTTACCACTACTACACAACAAACTCCTTTCTCCTTCTTCATGGATTTTAGAAACTCCTTCCCACTCAATAACATCACACTGGTGCCCACATGTTTCTCCTCATTACGCTCTTGCAAAGGATCCATCTGAAACTTCTTCCCTAGCTTGGTGATCACATAACTATTCTTTTCTCCATCATGTATTGCCTTGACATCATACTACCATGCTAGTCCTAGAAGAAAATGACATGCATCCATAGGAAGTATGTCACATAGGACCTTGTCCTTATACTCTCCAATTTCAAACTCAACCATAGTTTTTTCATCAACCACTATTTATTTGACCCTTGTTCAACCATGAAACTTTATAGGGTGTGGTATGAGGTATCCTTCTCAATTTCAATTTTTCCACCATCTCTGTGGATACTATGTTCTCAATGGATCCAGAGTCCACTATCACTTTGAAAATATTCCCATGGGACCTACAAGTTGTATTAAAAAAATTCTTTCTTTTAGGTGGGTCTATAGTGCTAGGCACTTTCAAAAAATTTCTTCTTAACATAAAGTTCTCTCCATCCAATACTGGCCTTGCCTTGGAAATGGGAGAAGTAAAACTTTGTGTGTCATCCTCTTGTACCAATTGATTTCTTCTATCCCCCATTGAAGATGAGGAAGTCTTCTCAAGACACCTTCCCATTGTGTGACCCACTTGGTTGCAACTGTAACACCTCCCAATATAGGCTGAATTGGACCTTCCTTGGGACTGAAACCTTCCTCTAGGAGGCCCTCTTCCTTTGTATCCTCCTCTCTAAAAAGATCCTCTAAACTTATTGTTGGCACTATTATCCATAGATTGATTATCTTCTTGTCTATTAGGGCTCTGTCCTCTACCAAAGTTACTCCTGCCTCTCTAAAAACCTCTATTATTGTTACCACCTCTCCCCCTTTGATGGAAGTGATTACTCCTTCTAGCCTTATCTTCTACTCTCAAAGCTAATTGGAAACACTTGTGCATACTGTCAAAAGCCATCATGCTAATCTCATCCTGAATTCCTTGTCTCAACCCATTGATATACCCTGCCACTTTCTCCATTTCTTATTCTTGTCTTCTATCCCTTAGGCTCAACTTGTGAAACTCCTCGGTGTAAGAACTCATTGTCATCTCCTTTTGTCTTTATTTTCTTTAACTTCTGATGCATTTGTATCTCATAATCAGTAGGCAGGAATTTTCCCCTTAATCTAATTTTCATCCTCTCCCAAGAAAAAATCTTTTTCTTTCCACTGGTTACCCTATCATCCTGCAGCATGTTCCACTACACCAATGTAGATCCTTTGAGTCTAGCCTTAGCATAGCTGACCCTATTCTCCTCTAGGACTTCCTTGTAATCAAATTGGTTGTCAATGGCTTCAAGCCAATCCAAAAACTCTTCTCCATTCAATCTTCAATAGTAATATGGTATGTGTTCCATACTATCCTTGTTAAGCGACTTAAAGGCATCTAAGAATACCTTTTTTTCTTTGTCCATCTTAGGTTCTTTACCTTTGTTAGATGATTCTTTCTGTCTGAATTTCATGATCTCCATCACTCTCATCTCCCCATTCTATGATCTTCCTTTTTCCCTTTATCTTGGACAAACTAGCCTTCTCAAAGATGCTCTAAACCAATTCCACAATGGCATCCCTACTCATTTCCTTAGGTGGAATGTTTTCAACCTCTTGACTTCCTTCCAATTCAGCCATACATAATATTCAAGAAATTCTGGCTCTTATAGCACTCTGATTTGGAGGGTTTGGAACTCTAGTGTTTTGTTCTCTCAATTGGCTTCTTCTTCTTTCCTAACCATCCAATGGTTAGTTATTTTTGGATACTCCTCCAATTAGGATCTCCAAGACCCTCACTATCAACTTCTCCTCCAAGGTATAGTTGATCTTTGGAAGGTTCCAAGGTTTCTAGGTTCAACTAGTCCAACTAGTTCCCCAAATGCCTATTCTTCCTTACTATAATTCCTCCAAGAATCCCAAACCCCTACTTAGGATCTTCCCATACATCCACTTGGAAACTTATCTATCTTCTTGACCCATAAAATTGGTGAAATTAATTTGTCATTAGTATTCAAACTAAACTTTCAGTAAACTAACACCGAAAGATAGTAAAGGGCAAACTGAAGATCAGATTGGAAGATCACCAAAAATGACTAAGTACAGAATGAACCGATGACACAAGGTAGTGTGTAAATTGAAAACCACAATGTAGAGAGTTAAAGTGGAACCCGACAGAGGAACCCGAAATGCAAGTTGCAGTGCAGACTGATGAAATAGATTCAATGCAAACGACAGTCAAGCATGACTGAAAGACACAACTGAAAGTCAGTTGCAGCCTAAAAAAAGTGGATCGAACTTCCACATAAGATAAAGAAAGGTTATTGTATGTATAAGATATTTAATTGTTTTAAATCCATTTCTTTAGGGACAAGAAACATCAATGTAAGTGTTTTAAATCACTCTAACTGATTAAAGCACATAGACTAGGAGATCTAGGTGCAAGTTGTAAACCTGATCTTAGAGTTAACATTGTTTTTATCATCAACTTGATTAAATCAATCCATCTATATATAGATGATGTAATCATTCATTATAATGTATGTGAAAGATAGAGGAGAATAGAACGAGGACATCTATGGATTTAATTGAGAGTTTCAAGAACCAGAGCAAAGAAAGAAGAATTTGATTAATAGAATCAAGAACAAAGGAAACCGATAATCGTAGGTAGTATTCAATCATAGTTAAGGTGATATTATTTTGTATGTGAACTACATAGGATCTATATCAGAAATAGGAGATTGCACTTACCAGGTTAATTTGTAATTTTCTATCATTCTAACAAGTGAAGCAAAGTGTACAAAATCCTTTCAAGAGAGGTGGATTTAACAGTCCTTTATCAAATCTCTTAACTGAGTGCACACTTAACAGTGTTTCTAAAATCTCTTAACAATGTAAAATTTAAAAGGTCTCTACCGATACTCCTAATAGCGTAGATCATTAGAAGTGATCAAAATTGTAATCCTTAACTGGCCCCTTCCATTCTACAGATAGTGAAGTTTTGTGGGTGCCATCCCCACCGTAATTTTTACTTCCTAAAAGGAGTTTTCTGAGATATCATATCTTGTGTTATGTGTCAATTATGTTCATGAATGTTTCTATGAATGATTCACATGTTTATTAATGTTGTGAAATGATATAACTCTCACAAAGATAGTGTAGATCAGATTGAATGGATATACAATTGATTACTAAGGTTAATTGATTAAATAACTTGGAAATTTTTTAGAGGTACTGATTCACCCCTCCCCTCTCAGTACTACTTCCCATTAAACCAAAAAATTGGTATCAGAGCTAAGTATCTTCTTGAAAAGCTTAAAGTCTTAAGAGAAAAGATCATACAATGGAGAAGTACAAACTTGATAAGAATATTGAGAATAAAAAGCTTGAGATACAAATGTTCTATGAACAGTATAAAGAAGCTAGAATCAAGATGAGAGAGTTGTTGGATGAGAGGAAAGGTATGGCTACATAGATCAATGAAAAATATTATCAAGAAGAAGAGATTCCAGATTTCTTTGAATCTTCAGGATCAAATACAAGCAAAGCATTAGATACATCAGAAGAGAATGTCAAAAATCTAAAGGAGATCAATAAACATCTGACAGAAAAAATAAAGGTGCTACAAATCGGTCAAAAGACCCAAATGGTATGAATGATTGATGTGATGAGTTCTGCTAGACAAGTTGAAATAGAAATAACACTAGCTACTAATGATGGGGGGAAGATTACAGAGAAACTACAAGAAAAGGAGTTAGCAATTCAGAGACATGCTGAGAATCACCTTGAGATCACAAATCAAATCATTCTCATGAGTCAAGAAGAAAATAGAATGAATGTTGAACTCATTGAAAGAATATAGATTATCAGTGAAATAAGAGAAGAGAATGAGAAACTAAAGCATGAGGTTAGAATTCAGCAACAACACAATGAAGTTATCAAGAAGGCTGAAGAGAGAAATAAAAGAATGGATGATTTTCTAGAAGGAAAATGAAGACTCAATAACAAAAATGGTCTAGGCTTTACCAAAAATAGAGAATCATCAAATCAATCCAATCCAAAGAATGTTTATAAAAATCCAAGACCAAGAAAGATTTCATGCAAACACTGTGGAAAGCAAGGTCACACAGCAAATGTGTGCAGAGGAAAAATGAAAGGTATTCCTAAATCTACACCTTTATTCATAGTATTCCATTATAAATGTAACAAGAAAGGACATAAGGCATATGAATGCAAGGAAGGAAACCCACATGGACAAATACTGTCCTACATGCAAGATGAATGGGCACACAAGTCTTGAATGCTTGAAAAAGAAAAGATAAGCACGGAAACCTAAAGGTCAAGGCACTCCATATCAACTGAAGCATATCGGTAATCAGTATGTATGAGACTACAATACCTAGACAAATTTTAAAACATGTGGAAGGTATGGTCACATTCTTGCAAACTGTATGAGAATATGGAAAAGAAAGTCTAGAGGATGGACTAACCCCGGAATGGCATGCTTACACTATCACAATGTTTGTCATCTCAAAAAGGACTACAAAGACCGAATGACAGAGACAAGCACATACCCCAATGGAAACACCATTGAAGATATTCAGAGGGCTAGAGATAATATGTGAAGAAAAGCTTCAAGCAATGATCAAGCTGGAACAAGAAATACAAATGGTGACACTCTATCCAATGGATCTGGTGACATCACCAACCCCGCATAAGTAGAAAAAGTAAGTATGGAATTGAATTAACACTAAGCTATTACTTTACATCAGTTCCATAATATGATGAAATAATTCCAAATTATAATAAGAAAGATGCACCATGGTTATACTTGTTGAAATATGTGAAAACTATGTCTTCGGGCATATACCAAAACCCGTCGGTATACACTTAAAGAAAAGAATGCCTACAATTACCAAGAAAGGTTGGTTATAAGAAAAATTGTTAGTATTGACCGAGATGTATTGGTAAAACAAGCATATGAAAAAAATGTATGTGTTACCAAAACCTATCGGTAAAAGATAAGTCAACTTTGAATGCTTGGAAACATTGTAAGCTTGACTGATGGTAATAAAGTCTTCACTGACAAACTCAGTCTTGAAACACCGATGAGTTGGTGAGAATTTATTAAACACATTTTAGGGAAATGGCTATAAATAGGTCATCAGAGTGATTCATTTGTGATGACACCTAGAGCAGAGCGAGCAAAGGTGATTTCAAGAAGAAAGAAACCAAGTTGTAGAGAAATCACAACTCGACCACCAAACACTCC
The DNA here is from genome assembly GCA_018584345.1 of Thuja plicata. Taxonomy (NCBI): domain Eukaryota; kingdom Viridiplantae; phylum Streptophyta; class Pinopsida; order Cupressales; family Cupressaceae; genus Thuja; species Thuja plicata. The sequence continues at coordinate 1,962,057 of MU226838.1, read as the reverse complement.
AAAATAGTTTAGAGATTTGTGCAAATGTGAACAGTAAGTTCTATAGACCAATAACTCTGTTCTTTACGCATTTACACAGAAGCCCTAAATTCTAAAAATGGCATCAACATCGTGATTCGTAAAAGCTAAGAAGGTTAAGAAGGATGAATTCAAACTAATAAAAAACAATGCATGTGAGGAACCCAAATATAAGATTCACCTAGAGGTTTCCTCACAACCAGATGATGCTAGAGAGTTTTCACGCATACCAGCTAGGGTTTTTCTAGTTGAGGATGTTTGATACTTCATACACTACAAAATTGCAGAAATTGGAATGAAAAAGATGGAAGAAGCTTACCAGAAGCTTTGCAATGAAGATAGAACACTCAAGGATGAACACAAAAACATTGAGGTAAAAGGGCTTACAATGCCCTAAATTATCTGAAAGTCTTCAAAATTGATTGGATTCAGTTAGTGCTAAGCAGAATGCACAATAACAAGTTATGGTTGGATGAACCAAAGGAAATCACCCAAGATGTCATCCATTCTGTTAGCGGTTACCCCATAACCGATAAAGTAAAGGCGCCCAAGCATCCACCAAAGGTAGAGACCGAAAAGATAACCGGAGCTAAATGGGATGGGCGTGGACTAAAAGTGACAACTGTAGCCAATAATGAAATTAAGTTTGGAGCATGTGTACTTGGTTAAAAAAAATTCCAGGCTAGCAGATTAAATAGAATTTCATCAGGTGATGTGGATACAGCTTACAAAATTGTAAATAAAGGCACATAGTTAGACTTGTCAGAGCTACTCCTAAATCAATTGAAAGAAAATCTCAAGACAATCAGAACTACAAAGTAAAACACCTATAAGTTTGGATAATTAATCATTTGCATTTTATTTTATTTTCAAGAAAAGTTCCCCATCTATTGGAGATGTAAAATGGGACAGCACCAAGCCAGTAACCATATAGATCAATGAGCACATAGATACTCTAGGAGATAATTTTGAAACTATCATGGATGATTACTTTAATGTATTCAAATATCGAATGAAAAAGAGGGTAAGAATCCCTGAGTAACTCATTGAGAAATTTAAGGATGAGATATGCTTCATGGTTGACATAGATCATACCTATATCAAACCTGTAGTGGCAAGAACAACATGGTTGCAACCACTAGAATATGAGATCAACATTGATCTTGCAACCAAGTTAATTAATGCCTTAGTCAATGAGCCACTAGACAAAAAGCAACCAAGGTTTGGAACATATGACAAGGCCAAGAAAATAATCAATTCAAGCCTAGTAGTCAAAAATATTATAAAAAAGAAGGACAAAATGGTAAAGAATCTCGAGAATATTTTATCTGCAGAAGAGGAAGAAGATGAGAAAGATGAAGAGATAGAAAAAGAGGAGGAAACCAAAGAACAAGAGTCTATCGGTAAAGATGATGAAAAGATTGAATCAGAGGATATAGATTTAGACTCACCACCTCCTCCACCATCTAAGAAACCAATGAATATAGCTAATTCAAGGACTAGAAGCCAAATTTCCAAAGAATCTACTCCTTCACCTCTTAAGAAAGGAAATGTCAGGACATATAAGAGAAAAGCACCTACACCAAAGAGATGAAAAAATAAGAAGGGTAGAAATTTCATTAGAACCAGAGTGGATATAGAGGATACCAAAAGAGATGAAGCCTTAGAGGCATAAAATGTCAAGGTAAAGGAACCTGAAACCATTGATGACATTTTTGAATGGATTGCAAATTTTGGATCTATTTTTGATCCAAATATTAGAAAATGGGGGAAAAGAAATCAGGAAGATCAAAAAAAAATTGAAGAAGAAATGATAGCTAATATGTATAACTTCAAATATGTACACATACAATTTGAAGTAAATCATGTACCATTGGGACTCTTGGATAGATTATCCGCGCATTGGGCATTTTCTTTGGCAAATGAGAAAGAAATAAGAGAGAGAGAGTACTTGTCTCTCTAATGCCACCTAAGTCAACAAAGGTAAAAATACATGAAACGATGGAGAAAAACAAGAAAGAATTCTCACCAAAGCTATGGGCATACAAATTTCTTCAAGGAAAGCTAATTGAACTTGAAAAGGATAGTCACAATAAATGATGCAAAATTATGAATAGGCCAGTTGAGAAATACAACCCCGACAAAGATCTTCAACAAAAAGATGTTGAAAAGGAAAACAAAGATGATACATCCTTTGAGTTGGATAAAGAGGAAGATGATACAATAGGGAAAAAAGATGCAAATGTTGTAGATGATACCACAAATGACAATGTTGTAGACACCAATATCATCGACATTACCAATGATCCAAGTAAATAAATCAATAAGGATGAAGATGTCACTATTTTAAAAGATACAATCGATGAACAAGACACAACAATTGATCGAGAACAGATGAACATTCCAAAAAAAATAATATTGATATAAGCTATCAATATCATGAAAGAATCAAGTAAATCACCTGACAATGAAACTCCAAAGGATGTAGGGGAAGAATAAAATAAAGATAACACCGATGATCAAAAAATCATCGGAGACACTCAAGATGTGACCAATACTAGCAAGGTTACAAAAGGAGATAAGGACAAAGAAGTGGATACTCAAGAAAAGAATAAGAACACCAAGGCCGATGATGCAAAGGACTCAAATGAAGGAGAAAAACCAAAAGATGGAACTCCTAAGAAAATAGACAAAGGTGCTAACAATGAGATTAAGGTGAATGTGGAGATGTCTACAGACACCTGACAAGCTTAAATTGATGCAAAGTAGCAGAAAGAGGCACAACAAGTCACATCATCAAGTACAGTAGACAAAGATGAGAAATTAGCAATGGTGCTACACTCAACTGAGTCACAAAAGAAGAAGAAGAAGAAGACAAAGAAAAAAAATTTGGAGGTTACACTTGATGAAATCATTGAAATACCGAAGTGTGATCCCACTACACTTGACATGGATGCACTACAAGAATATGGAGAGATATGCCAAAGGAAGGTATTACAATAAAAGCTAAAGAAACAACATAAGGAGTCAATGGTACTAGACACAACATGGGACATTCTACACAAGATTGTACCTGATGTTGATATTGATCAAAACAAACCCATAATTGATCAACTAGATATCCTCACCAATAGAATCACAACTCAAAATGTTGATGCAGAGAAAGAAATTGAGGAGAGGGGAGAAATGAAGTATCAACAAAAAATTCTAGAGAACACTAGCCAAGAAGTGGCCAAAAATAAGGTAAAGCTATCAGAATTCATTTCAGAATTAGATACCATTATATCTGAAGCTATAACCTTAATCCAAAAGCTAAGCACAATTGAAAAATTCACTCAAGAAAATAGTGACAACATAGCTAAGCTAGATACAGATATAGCAAATAGTGCTAGTATCCTAACAATCGATGGAGAAAATGTAGTCAAACTACATTATGAAAAGATCATAGAGGTGAAACAGTTAAGGCAAGAGCTTTGGGAAGCTGAGACTTGATTCAGAGAAGAAGTAACCAAGCTACAGGCTCAACTTCTACCAAATATCACACTGCTACAATAGTATATCAGTTCTACAAGGCAACTGATAGAAACTCCCGAGATGTCTGTAGAAAACAACATCTATGATATGCATTCCAAGATAACACTTGAGAAAATGGCTCTAGAAAACCTAAAGGAGCAATGGGAGAAAATGATGGAAGATATGAAGTCTTCTCATGCACACATTTTTTATAAGCTCTAAGGTAATTAACCTTTTCCCTTATTATCAAAAAAAGGGGGAAATGATACTTGTACAAAATATCATTGAAAATGTTATGTACATTTAGTCATAATGGGAAAAAGGTAGATATGTATATGTACATTCATAAAGGGACAATGATATGAAGAAGGAAAATATATCATATGTACAGATATACTGGCATATACATAGGGGGAGTCATTAAATGACTAAGGAATATATATGTTGTATATACTTAGCATTTTGTTAGTATTTTGCACATATCAGTTTTTTATACTAATGTCAAAGGGGGAGATTGATGACATTAATTTTTCATTAGTATTCAAACTACACTTTCGGTAAACTAACACTGAAAGACAGTAAAGGGAAAATCGAAGATTAGATTGGCAGATCACAAAAAATGACTAAGTACATAATGAACTGATGACACAAGGTAGTGTGTAAACTGAAAACCCCAATGCAGAGAGTTAAAGTGGAACCTGAAAGAGGAACCCAAAATGCAAGTTACAATGCAGACTAATGAAATAGATTCAGTGCAACCGACAGTCAAGCATGACCGAAAGATAGAACCGAAAGTCAGTTGCAGCCCACAAAATGTGGATCTGACTTCCACATCAGATAAAGAAAGGGTATTCTATTTATAGGATATTTAATTGTTATAAATACATTTCTTTAGGGACAAGAAACATTAATATAAGTATTTTAAATTATTCTAACTGATTAAAGAACATAGACTAGGAAATCTAAGTGACAGTTGTAAACCTGATCTTAGAGTTAACATTTTTTATATCATCAACTTGATAAAGTCAATCCATTTATATATAGATGATGTAATCATTAATTATAATGTATGTGAAAGATAGAGGAGAACAAGATGAGCACATCTATAGATTGAATTGAGAGTTTCAAGAACCAGAGTAGAGAAAGAAGAATTTGATTAATAGAATCAAGAACAGAGGAAACTGATAATCAGAGATAATATTCAATCATAGTTAAGGTGATATTATTTTTTATGTGGACTACATAGTGTAACACCCCAAAATTGGCATCTTGCAACTCTAACCAATTTTGTTGCATTTTTTATTCTTCTAAATCATCAAAGTCCTATTGTACTAGGCAAATTCTGAGTTTTCACTGACTCTACTCGACCTGAG
>MU226838.1:1923280-1946464 GCA_018584345.1 Thuja plicata | reverse complement strand
GGAAAGTTTCTATTCTGGTCTTCTCAGGGTTTATAAAAGAACCCTCTTTCTTCATTCAAATCCCCTGAAAACTTGAATTAAAATTGCATTTTTACTATACTGAATTGTTACCTCATTTTCATAATCTCATATAGCTTAATTTCAATTTGCAAAATAGAATAGCTTCAATTTCTAGATTAAATTGCATTGAAATCATGTAGCATTCATGTTTAGATTATCATTCATATTTCAATTTCTAGCATAATCTTTGCATTGCATAACATTTATCATGGTTAAAAATCCTTCGTTCTTAGATGGTCCATAGTTGTAAGGCCCTCGTCCTGAGAGCAAATTTCAAAACTCCATCTAGATAGAAGGCAACAGGTCGAATCACGCAGACAGTCAAGATGAATAACTCATATTCAGTCTTGGCTGTACCTAGTGAAGAAGGACTATGTTGAAGTGTGTGGTTGATTTAGAAGGCCAAAATTAACTCATACACATAGGATCTGTATTAGCAATAGGAGATTGCACTTACCAGGTCAATTTTTAATATGCTATCATTCTAAAAAGTGAAGCAAAGTGTAAGAAATCATTTCAAGAAAGGTGTATTAAACAGTCCTTTATCAAATCTCTTAACCGAGTGCAAACTTAACAGTGTTTCTAAAAGCTCTTAACAGAGTAGAATTTAATACGTCTCTACCGATACTCCTAACAAGGTAGATCATCAGAAGTGATCAAAATTGTAAGCCTTAATCGATCCCTTCCATTCTACAGATAGTGAAGTTTTGTGGGTGTCATCCCCACCATAGTTTTTACTTCCTAACAGGAGTTTTTTGCGATATCATATCTTGTGTTATGTTTCAATTATGTTCATGAATATTTCTATGAATGATTCACATGTTTATTAATTTTTTGAAACGATATAACTCTCACAAAGATAGTGTAGATCAGATTGAATGGATATACAATTGATTGCTAAGGTTAATTGATTAAATAACTTGGAAAAGTTTTTGAGGTACTGATTCACCCCTCCCATCTTCATACTATTTCCTATTAAACCCAACAAAAAATTTATTCTGAAACCTTTTGCACACTTCTAGACCTATTACCAATCCAATTGGTCTCAATTTCACTAGGAGGCCTAATGGCTAAATTCCTAGTATGTCTAAATTCATTGTTTTTGGGCCAATGCTCCCAAAATATCGAAATGACTCCATGGAAGACCTCAAAAATAATCAAGGAATCAATTAACACTATCAAAATCCAAAGTCCTGACTTCTGGATGCACCCACAACCCTAGTTTCTTGCATGCCCTAGATTTTAGCCTATTAATTAGCCCTCTGGACTAGTCAGCATAAACAATTGTCAAAATGACCTCCAACATATGATTCACCTCCTTCCACCTTTGAATCCTTTTAGGATACTATCTAGGGCATCTAAAAATTCCACTAAGTCTTTTCCCAAAGATCATGGGTGCTCAAACCAATTCTTTCTTCACCCTATCTTAGCTCACCTAGATTCACCAGTCAGCCATAGGGCTTCCTATGTGGTCTAGGAAATCTATTACAACTAAAAGAATGAAAGAAAAAACCCTATCTACAGAATTTAACCCTACTTCCCCCATGGTTTTAGTCAATTCCACCTGTGGGTTCTTAGCTTAGAGTCATTTCTAACTAAACAACACTGTATTGTCACTTATAGACTAGTGACCTACAAAATCCTCTAACTTTACACTGTAAGAACTTGACAGAAAAATATCTATTTCATATGAAATATATTTGAAAATTATACACTCCCATGGGGTCTAAGCTTCTCTGGCAAACCGTACACAATCGTACAGTAGCAAGGAAACAATGCAGATTACAAGAATGCAGTTATAGTCATCCGTAAAGAGATCTCCAAAATAATTGTTGTAATCCAAAATTTATTTAACCATCCCAAATAATCAAATCCATACTCATATAATGATCATGGGGTAGTTACAACTGATCTAACTACATTTTGCAATTTCTTGTAAAAGTTGCTCGAGCAACTTTTTGCACTTTAAGCATTTTGACTCTTTTTGTCAACTCGATGGCTGAGTTTGACTTCCATGACCCTAGATAGGATATGTAGGGTCCTAAAACACACCTCAAACCCACATTACACTAAAATAGCAAATTTTCACTATTTAAAGCCAAAATGACTCTAAAACATTTAATGAGCACTATAGCTCTTACAAATACGAAGTTAACTATCATTGCATCCAACCCATTGGACCTTATTCCAATCCATAGACCAACATCTAATACAACCCTAAAACACACCAAAACATCAAATAGGGAGGTTCCCTACACCATACTCCCTTGGGACAAATAACTCAAGTCCCTTGAGTTAGGAGGTCTTCAATGGTGACCCCATGTTTTAGAATATCTAGCTCTGTCATCCAAGTGGCCTCAGCTTTAGGTAGTCCCTGCCACTTGATGAGGTACTCCTTGTAGTTACCCTTCCTTTTCTTCTTGATAACTTTAGAATTCAATACACTTTCCAATTTCAGTGGCATTGGAGAAGGTAAGTCTTTCACCCAATCATCATCCCCCAAATCTACAAGAGTAGCCCGACTTGTGTCTAGAGATGATCCCTTGTAAGGATATAGGTCACAAACATTGAAAATGGGTGAAATCCTCAAATTAGGAGGCAACTCCACTTCATAGGCATTCTTTCCATACTTATGCAAAATCTTCAATGGCATTGTCTTCTTCATGAGTAGTTTAGTTGGCTGGCCTTTGAGTTTTGACATACTCGGCAAGCCTCCTACTTGTCATTTCTTTCTTATCCTAACCATGTTGTCAAAATTCATATGACATAACCTTTTATGCCACAACCAAATGTCTTCATTTCTAGCCAATAAACAAGTGTTCTTAATATTATCAAGATAGAAAAGATTACCTTTTGTTTGTTCACCAGTACCAATCAACTTTCCTGTTCCATTATAGATCTTTTCCATTTTTTTCTCAAATGCATCTCGGTATCCTATGTTTTTTAGCTGTGAAACACTCAATATATTATAGTTGAGTCCTTTCACCCAATATGCATTTTCACATCTGATCAGATTATTTAACATGATGGTTCCTTTTCCTTGAACTGGGCAAGGTGAGTCATTACCCATCCTAATTGATCCACCATTATAACATTCAAAAGTTTCAAACTTTTCTTTATCTGTAGTCATGTGGTGAGTACATCCACTATCAATAATCTAGACATCATTTTTTCTAACTTTAGATATGAGTGCAGTTTCAACATACCTTTCCTCTTCGTCTGAATCATCCTTCATAGCACCAAATACTATCTCAACATATTGATTAGACTCGGTGTCATTATTTTAAGCCTTGTTCTCAACCAGGTAACAATCCTTCTTGCCTTTGTCCTTGTATTCTTGGTTATCTCTTCTATCAGAGTGTCAGTTACTTTTGTAGTCTCGTTCGTCACTTCTATCAAACTTCTTTTCATAATATTTGTCATTGTTTCTTTCATCCTTTCTTTTGTTAGGGCATCTAGAAGAATAATGTCCAATTTCTTTGCAATTAAAATAGACCAATCGTAATTTACCTTTGTATCTTCCTTTACCTCTTTGAAATCTTATAGCCATTAGTGCTTCAATTTCATCAAGTTCTTGTTCGTCACTATCACTGTCACTATCATTTCTTGTAGTGTGTTTATGACTAGATTTTCTTATTTTTAGAGAAGATTTGAATGCAGACTCAATAGTTGGTAAGATACTGTTGTCATAGTTGTTCATCTCAAATGAAATAAGTCTACCAATCAAACTATCAAGAGTAACATTTTTATTTTCTATTGCTCTCATTTCTTGAATTGTAGGTACTCTAATAGCATAAATAGGCAGTAAGGTTCTCAAGATTTTACTTAGAATTGTTTTTTTCTCAAGTACTCCTACTCCTCGGATAGAATTAACAACTTCTTTGATTCTTCTACTATACTAAGTGATGTTCTCTCCTTTCCTTCTAAGGTCATCAATATTTCCTCTTAGGCTTTCATCTTGAGCTCTCAATAGATTTGTATCTCCTCCATGTACTATCTTGAGTTTGTCCCACATTTTATTTGCAGTGGTGCATGATTTGACATCTTCAAATTTAGAATCAGATACTGAAAAAGAAAGTTCTATAATCATATAATTATGTTCATGTTTCTATCTTAATTGGTCAATAGTCAGAGATCCAGTAAGTGCAACATATTCAGTATCCGAGTATTGCGTGACATCATTTCCAATACCTGATATATGAAGTCTTATCATGATTTTCCATGATTCAAAGTTGTTTTTGTTCAACTTAGGCACATCCCTTTTACTCATCTTGTTATCTTTAACTTTAGTCTTTAAACTCTACTTACAAGCACAAATTCTCTAATACTAGTTGTTAAAATAATTGAGAGGTGGGGTGAATCTGATGACATGTAAGTGATTAAATGTTTGAAGATGTTAAGTTGATCACTGAAATGAAGAAAGATAATGCAAGACATTAAATTAGTTAATAGAATGTTTTTTCATTTATGTCAAAGTGATATAATCTGATTGGTTATATTCAAAGTGGCAAAGACTTCAGAGAATAAGATAGATAAATATTATGCTTTTAGTAATGCATAATAGTTCATCATTCACTAACTGACTACAAACACTGACGGTTAGTGGAACCTGTCAGACAAAGAAGCCTAAGAGTCAAGTCACAGTGATGCCCAAGCGAGAAAAATGACAAGCATTACCGACAAGAAGAATCACAAGCATAACTGATGGCTAGAATTACAGTGCTACCCGACGGACACACAACCTTTAAGGACAGAAAAATCAATGGATAAACAACACCGATAGAGAAGCCCTAGGACAACTAAAGTGTTGACCGAAGCTATCAAAGAGTTAAAACATAGAAGTTAACTGGAGTTCAGAAACAAAAAAATATCTAGTTGGCAGAGCTAAAGATAGACTTAACTGGTTGTTAATATTGTTCTCATCGACAAGTTAAATCCAGAGATAAGTAAAATATGAAAATTTGTTTTATCCAGTTGTCAAAGATATTTCTTTGAGATAAATTAGGAGTTATGCTTTAACTCAAATATTGGCTAAGATTGTGGATCACGCAAAGATCAAGAAAGTCAAGAACCTAGAAATGGAGATATCATGTCCATAAAGAGACAACTTAATTCATTATGAATTAAGAGGAGTGAATAGAAAAAGAGGATGCTGGAGAGAAACTGATTAAGAACAACTTCATATATTCCTAATCAATCAAGCTAACGAAAGAGCTAAAGGTTTCTGCAGACACCAAGAAATACAGAACAACATCACCAAGCAGAAAGAAGTGAAGCAAAGGTATTGAAAAGATACATTGATCAGAAAGGTAATATGAGCTTACAATAGATCTAAAAATCAGCAAGTCTAAGTTGTATGTATGAACAAATCATTTACTATTTCAATTTAACCATAGGATCATAAAGTCTCTTAACTGAGTAGGATTAGAAGATCCTTTCTATATTGAGATACATCCCAAGGAGTACCAAAAATTTTGATCATGAAGATAGCATGAGATGCCAGATACCACTTGAAAAAATACATTGGGTTAGGTCATAGAAAGTACCATAGAGATGCCCGATATCAAGTGAAAAACTATTCTATTAAATCCTGTAACAAGGTCACACCTAACAGTGTGTTTGTAACATTTAATAGGGTTGGCTCTTCACTGAGCTCACTTCAGAATAGTGAAAATTTTGGGTTACCGGTCCCAAGTAGTTTTTCCCTTAACAAGGTTTCCATGTTAAAAATCCATGTGTCAATGTGTTTATGAGTCATTACTTTAGTGTTTTTCATTACACATAACTAATCTGGATTGATCAGTATACTCTAAGTAATTTACCATTTTTTGGTAAATGTAAGACTGCTAATCGATAAACTTAAAGAGTAAGGTTTAACATAACATTTCGAGCAGTAGTTATTTGATAAGTTTATTTGAAGGCATTCATCTCATAGGATTGAAGATAACTAGAGGCTTAATATTGTGGTACTAAGTTTTTGGGTTCATTTGTTGAAATATTTTTGAGGCCACTGATTCACCCCCCTCCCCCCTCTCAGTTATTTATAAAAATTGGTATCAGAGCTTGTGTGCTTAGAAAGGGAGTTTAAAAGGTCAAGAAAAAAATTACAAGATGAACAGATGAGATCTGACCAAGTTGAATAAAGACAACTTTTCATCATGAAAAAGTAGAATAAGACTCCACCTATCAGGTATTGATAATGATGTTACTCAACACCTTGATACTAAATATGTGTTTCCTATAGGACCTCACACTCTTGACAAATTGAGAGAAAAACATGAGCATAATTTCATGATGATAGAGCTTTCTTCCTCACTCTCTGATGTTGAGTTTGAAGATGTTAAAACCTGCACATCTAAAAAAAAATGTGGGATAAGTTGAAGCTAGTACATAAAGGAGATGCTAATGTACTAAGAGCCAAGGAAAAAATCCTAAGAGGGAGGTTTGATGACGTAAGGATGAAAGAAGGAGAAAATATTGCTTAGTGTAGCTACAGAATCAAAGAGGTAGTCAATTCTATCTGATGAGTTGGAGGTTTACTTGAAGAGGAGAGAGTGGTAAGTAAAATATTAAGAACCTTACTACCTATATATTCTATTAGAGTGTCTTCTATACAAGGAATGAGAGCAGTTACAAATAATATAGATACTCTAGATACTTTGATTGGTAGATTGATTTCATTTGAGATGAATAATTTTGATAATAGTATCTTACCATCTATAGAATTTACATTCAAATCTCCTTTGAAAATAAGTAAATCAAGTCATAGACACACTATTAGAAATGATAGTGAAAGTTATGGTGATGATCAAGATATTTATGAGATTGAAGCACTCATCACAAAGGTAAATTACCACTTCTATGTTTTAATTGTAAAGAGGTTGGACACTTTGCTGCAAGAGGTCCTAACAGAAGAAAAGATGGCAAAAGTAATGACAGATCATATGAGAAAAGGTTTGATAGAGGTGATAAGAGAGATTACCAAGGCAACTGAAAAATTTGACAAAAGAGATACCCAAGACTCTAAGGACAAAGGGAAGAAAGTTTGTTACCTAGCTGAGAAAATAGTTGATGACACTAACACCGAATCTAAAGAAGACATTGAGATGGTATTTGTAGCCATGAAGGATGACTCAAACAACAAAGAAGAAAGGTGTGTAGAAACTACATTCATATCTAAGGTTAGTAAGAATGATGTATGGATCATAGATAGTGGTTGCACTCACTATATGACCAGTGATAAACAAAAGTTTGAAACCTTTGAATACTACAATGGTGGTTCAATAAGAATGGGTAATGACACACCTTGTCCAGTTGGAGGTAAAGGAACTATAATGTTGAATAAACTGATCAAATGTGAAAATTCTTACTGGGTAAAAGGACTGAATTATAATCTGTTAAGTGTTTCACAACTAAATAATACAGGTCACCAAGTAGCATTTGAGAATAAGAAGGCAAAGATCTTCATTGAATCAGGAAGGTTGATTAGAACTAGTGAATAGATAAAAGGTAACCTTTTCTATCTTGATGAAATTAACACCACTTGTTGGATGGCTAGAAACAAAGACATATGGTTGTGGCACAAGAGATTGTTTCAAGTGAATTTTGACAACATGATAAAGATAATAAATAAAATAAAATTCATAGGCTTACCGAGTATGTCTAAGCCCAAGCATATCATGTGCAAGAATAGTCAAAAAGGTAAGATGACAAAGTATAGTTTCAAGAGTAAAGCCCATACATCTAATGAAATTCTAAAATTAGTCTATACTGATCTATGTGGACCCATGAGGACAAAGAGTTACTATGGAGATAGGTATTTAATTCTCTTTGTAGATGATTATTATAGAATGATGACAGTTATATTCTTAAAAGATAAATCGCAAGCATTCAAAATGTTTAAATGGTATAAGGCTATGGTAGAAAAATAAAGTGATAAGAAATTGAAATTCTTAAGGTCAGATAGAGGAGGTGAATTTATTTTAGATGAGTTCACTAACTATTGCAATGAGCATAGAATTAAAAGACCGGTTTCTGCACCAAGAAAACCACAGCAAAATGGAATTGTTGAGAGGAGAAACAGATCAATTGTTGACTGTGCAAGAAAATTGATGATTGAGAAAATCATCACTCAAACTTTCTGGAGGGAAGCTACCAGTATTGATGTCTACACATTAAACAAAGTACAATCAAAGAAGGACACAAAGAAGACACCCTATGAGCTATGGTATGGTCACACACCCAATGTAAGTTACTTCAAAAAAATTTGCAGTCAATGTTATATTTTCAAGGATTATAGAAATGGAAAACTTGACTCCAAAAGTGAAGAAGGTATCTTTCTAGGACATTCAACCAAAAGAAAGGCTTATAAATGTCTTAATAAGTCATCTAACAAGATCATTGAAAGCACAAATGTGAAAATAGATGAATTTGAAGAAAAGAATGATAAGGAAAGTAGAAAAGAGCTAGAGGACTATAACAAGTTTGTTTATACTGAAAAACCTGACACTCTACCTGAGCAACAGTGTATCGCTCCTGAGAAACAGAACATTACACCCGAGCATCAGGCTGCAATTACCAAAAATTAGGCAAATCCTCAAGATGATGTTCCAAGCAATGGAGATCAGAATGAAGGTCAAGATGATGATCAAAATGATTAACATAGAGTTGAACTGAACCTTGCCAAGTATGTCAAAAGATATCATCCATAGAATTAGATCATAGGAGACAAGAAGGTTGGAATGAGAATAAGAAGTAAGTCACTAAACACTAGATGTTTACTTTGTGATTTTGAGCCAAAATCTATTACTACTGCACTTGAAAATGAGGAATGGTTAGTACTATAAATGAAGAAATAGAAAAGATTGAGATGAATAGTACATGGACACTAGTACTAAGACCAGATGACAAGAATATCATTGGTACCAAATGGATATTCAGAAACAAGCTGAATGAGAATGGAGAAGTCATTAAAAATAAAGCAAGATTAGTGTGTAAGGGGTATGCACAAGAAGGTATTGGCTATGGTGAAACCTTTGCACCCATTTCTAGACTAGAAGGAGTTAGAATCTTAATTGTTTATGCCACATTCAAAGGATTCAAGGTATACTAGATGGATGTCAAATCTACATTCCTAAATGGAATACTGGAAGAAGAGGTATACATTGAACAACTAGAAGGGTTTGTTGATCCATAAAAGAGAACAATGGTATGTAGACTACATAAAGCCTTGTATGGATTGAAACCAACTCCTAGAGCCTGGTATAAAAGACTTCACTCCTATTTCATTAGCATTGAATTTGTAAGAACAAGTGAAAATAACAATCTATACTTAAATGAAGATAATGATGGTAATATTCTGATTGCTGAAATTTTTGTTGATGATATCATTTTAGGTGGAAATTAAATTCTATGCAAATCCTTTGTTAATTAAATGAGAAAAGAGTTTGAAATGTCTATGTTTGGGGAGATAAAATTCTTTCTTGGTCTACATATTCTTCAACAAGATGTAGGCATATATATCACTCAGTCCAAATACATCAAGGAAGTGCTAAAGATATTCAAGATGGAAGACTCCAAACTAGTTGGAACACCTATGGCTACTAAATGTAAGCTGACAAAAGAAGACAAATCAAATGAGGTAAATAAAACCTTGTATAGATCAATGATTGGAAAACTAATGTATGTTGTTCATACCAGACCAGATATAGCACATGCAGTTGGAATAGTTTCAAGATTCTCTACTAATCCCAAAGAATCACATATGACTGTTGTCAAGAGAATTCTGAGATATCTAAAGAACACTGAGGACTATGGATTATGGCATAAAAGAGAAGGAAAATTTGAGCCACAAGTCTATACAGATGTTGATTGGGCTGGAAACATCACTAATACATTTGGTACCAAATTGCAACGGTAGTGCTGTTGCAGTTTTTCCGTCACAACCTTGTTGTCGTCGCAATTGCGATGGTCTGTCGTCACAATTGTGACAACGACAAGGTTGTGACGGAAAAACTGCAACGGCACTGCCGTTGCAATTTGGTACCAAATGTATTAGTGCATTAATGACCAAAAGAGCACAACTGGAGGATCATTATTCATGGGTGAAAAACTTGTCACATTGATCAAAAAGAAGCAAGGATGCATCTCTCAGTCTACTACAGAAGCATAATATGTGGTTGTTTTTGCAAATTTCTCAAACATTGCCTAGATCAAATAGTTGTTGGAAGCTATGAATATGAATATTCATGAACAAGTGATTATCTATTGTGACAATACCAGTGCAATAAATGTATTAAAGAATTGATTCATGCATGTTAAGACTAAGCATATAGAAATCAAGTATCATTAATTAAGAGAACAAGTGCAAGAAAAATAAGTGATACTAGAATATCTTTAATCAAAGGAAAAATTAGCTAATATATTCACTGAGCCATTACTAAAAGATACATTTGAGTACCTGAGAAAGAGACTAGGGGTCCAACCCTTGTCTATTGGTTAGTAAGATGACTAGAGGGTTGCATCAACCTATACAACTAAAAGATAATTCATTTTGATGCAAGCTAAGAGATGAACAAAAATAGATACATCTGTACACAACAAGGTACAAATCTACACCGAACACCAGAGTCAATATATTGCTGATGGATAAGGAAATTCAAGGAGTATATTATAAAAAGGATGGAAGATGAAATGAAAGAATTGTTTGGATTTATTGTCAAAGGGAGAGAGATTATGATTCCCATTATCAAAGGGAGAGTTAATCATTATGGGAGATATTTATTACATATGAAATATCCATCAAGGGGAGAGCAGTAACAAAAGGAAGAGAATATACACAAGGGAGAGATGACTCATTGTTGTCAAAGGAAAAAGAGATTATCAAGAAGAGGAATAGTCAAGGGAAAACACAGAAAAAAGATAGAAGCTGCTACATCTATCCAATAAAGGGGATTGAAGATTGGATAACTCACTCTGCAAGAAACAAATCTAAGCTATTTGAGCTTACCGGGAGCCAAACATTTGTAATAGTTACAATAGGAAATATTGATGAAACTATTATATTTCATATTGTATTAGTAATAATATAGTGTGATAATGTAGTGTGTTTCCATAAATGCCAAAGGGGGATATTGATGACATGTAACTGATTGAATGTTTGAAGATGTTAAAATGATCACTGAAATGCAGAAAGATAATGCAAGACATTAAATCAGTTAATGGATTGTACTGTCATTGATATCAACTTGATATAATCTAACTGGTTATATTCAAAGTTTCAAAGACTTAAAATAATCAGAGAGATAAATATTATGCTTTTAGTAATGGATAATAGATCAGCATTCACTAAGTGACTACAAACACTGACGGTTAGTGGAACCCGACGGACTAAGAAACCTAAGAGCAAAGTCATAGTGATGCCCGAGTGAGAAAACTAACAAGAATTACTGATGAGAAGAATCACAAGCATAACTAATGGATAGAATTATAGTGTTACCCAATGGACTGACAACCCTGAAGGGTAGACAACTCGACTGACAGACAACACTGACGGAGAAGCCCGAGGAAAATTGCAGTGTTGACTAAAGCTATCAAAGAGTTAAAACACCAATGTTTATTGGAGTTCAAAAACAACAAAATATCTAGTTGGTAGAGCTAAAGATAGACTTGATTGGTTGTTAACATTGTTCTCATCAACAAGTTAAAGGTAGAGATAAGTAAAACATGAAAAGCTATTTTATCTAGTTGTCAAAGATATTTCTTAGAGATGTGTATCATCTTAAAATGGAAGCACTTCCATGTTAAGAATTTTTAGCCCTTCTTAGGATATGTTTTTGACCACCATTATACTATCCCCTCATTTCTACATCATTGTCTACTTTAGTGCCTATTTAGGACCCTGATTGGGCCTCTCCAAGCACCTTTTATCCCACCTAGCACATTTTCTAGGGATTTTGACCCCCTAGGTCAAGGTTGACCTTGACCTTGACCTAGGTTAGGTTCAACCTCAACCTTTATGTAGGTGAGGGTCAACCTTGGCCTTGACCTAGGTCCCCCTTTCAAATTAGGAAGTTTGTCAGCTGCCAGAGGTCATCCAAAATTCATTTATCCCACTTCCGGGTTAGCTATTTCAGGTTCCAAAGTGATGATTCCTAAATTATATTTAATATAGGTTGTCTTCTAAGGGCATGGATATAAATGGAATTTAATTCCCCTATGTTAGCCTCCTTAGAATATTGTGTCCTAGTTTCATATAAAACAGAGCCTTTCTCCTCTCATTTTCTCTAAGTCATCTATCCAAGCCGAAGCATATTCAACTATCATCAAGCAATATAAGGGAATTGTCATCAAGTAAAAAGTAAAAGAATCCATTTTTTCTACATTTTTTCAATCTCTAAAGCATTCAAGTCCTCCATTGAAGATAAAAGATTCAAGATTTCAAGCCTTTGAAGGAATTTGGTTCAAGCATTCAAGCCCTAGATCTAGCCAACATGGTGGTATGATCTTCCTTAAAGATCCTTTATGCATCCTCAAACACTCATTCATTCTCCCCTCAAGGTGGATTTCAAATATACAAATCATAGAGGTTTATGGTTTCTAAAGTCCATGTTTTCATATTTACATGCTTACATTTGAATTACATTGGCATATCTATTCAATACCATAGCTTAATTATTAGATTCAATTATACTACTTGCTAGCATTCTATACTTTATTGATTTCAAGTTTAACTCCTAAATCAGGGTTTGACTAAGGTAAACCCCTCCCCCAAAAAAAACAAATCTCTTTTTCTTGCAGGTACAATTTTAGGAGTGTGAATTTGAGGGAAAATCTGGGTACCCTTTTCAGCCAACTTTCAGGATCTGCAAACAGATTTTATGCCAGACCTGTGAAGGTCAGGGTCAAGATTATTGGGTCAGTGGTGAGATTATTGGGTCAAGGTCAACATTTTTCTCAAGATGGTGTTGGATCAGAAAAATATTTTTGGGTTTTGTCAGTCTTTGTGTTTCTATTCCAGATCAGGCTTTGGATTTTCTAGAAATAGGCTACAGATCTCAGAAATTAGCATTCTTCAGATCTGTAATACTTTAAGGTAGGTACATTTCTCCTATCTATTTCAATTCAAATCCTTAATCATTCTAAATCTATCATACATTTACATTCATTCACACACGGTTTTAGAGGGAAACCTAGGGTCTCCTTTATTCTTATTTCCAATAGATTGATTCATTTATACATTGATCCTTTTTGGGTTGATCAATTTGGATCTTTCCTTTGTGAATTTGAGAATAAAGGGGAATGTCTTATTTATCCCTCCACTCTAAACATTAAATGTAAGGTGATAGGTGATTTTAGTATCAAAACACTCTTATTCTATTAACATCATTCTTCTTTCTTTACAAGATGAAACAAGAGTTATTCTTTAACTCAAAGATTGGCTAAGATTGTGGATCATGCCAAGATCAAGAAAGTCAAGCACCAAGAAACAGTGATATCATGTCTATAAAGAGACAACTTAATTTATTATGAATTAAGGGGAGTGAATAGAAAAAGAGGATGTTGGAGACACACTGATGAATAAAAACTTCATACAGTCCTGATCAATCAAGCTAAGGAAAGAGATAAAGATTTATGTAGACACTGAGCAACAGAGCACAACATCACCGAGTAGAAAGAAGTAGAGAAAACATATTGAAAAGATACATTGATCAGAAAGGTAAAATGAGCTTATAATAAATCTAAAAAATTAGAAAGTCTAAGTTGTATGTATGAACAAATCATTTACTGTTTCAATTTAATCATTGGATTAGAAATTATCTTAACTAAGCAGTATTTAAAGATCCTTTCTATATTGAGATACATCCCAAGGAGTATAAAAAATTTTGATCATGAAGATAGCATGAGATGCCAGATACCATTTGACAAACTACACTGGGTCTGGTCATATAAAGTAGCATAGAGATGCCCGATATCAAGTGAAAAACTATTCTACTAAATCCTCTAACAAGGTCACACCTAAAATTATGTTTTTAACCTTTAATAGGGTTGGCTCTTCACCCAACTCACTTCAGAAGAGTGAAAATTTTGGTTTACCGATCCCAAGTAGTTTTTCCCTTAACAAGGTTTTCACGTTAAAAATACATGTGTCAATGTCTTTATGATTCATTACTTTATTTTTTTGCATTACACATAACTAATCTAGATTGATCGGTATACTCTGAGTAATTTAATATTTTTTGGTAAATGAAAGACTACTAATCGGTAAACTAAAAGAATAAGGTTTAACAGAACACTCCAAGTAGCAGTTATTTGATAATTTTATTTCAAGGCATTCAACTTATAGGACTAAAGATAACTAGAGGCTTAATATTGTGGTACTAAGTTTTTGTGTTGATTTATTGGAATATTTTTTAGGCCACTGATTCACCCCCCCCCCTCTCAGTTATTTCTAACAGAATAAGTGGCCTCAAAAATTCCAATAATCCAACCTAAAATTATATCACAAATATAATACCTTCAGTTATCTATAAGTCCTACAAGATGTATGCCTTCAAATATTGTTAAAAAATATAAACTTCTTGGTAAGATATATTTTTATATTTTCTTAAACTTTACCGAGTAGCAGCAATTCAACTTAGTGTTTATTGACCAATCCCGTTTCAGTAATGTGTAAAGTAAATTATCAATGCAATGAAAGAAATACACATTTGACACATGGATTTTAACATGGAAACCCTATTAAGGGAAAAACCACTTGGGACCCGTAACCCAAAATTTTCACTCTTTTGAAGTGAGCTCAGTGAAGTGCCAACCCTGTTAAAGGTTACAACCACACTGTTAACTGCGACCATGTTAGAGGATTCAAAACTAAAGTTTGTATTTTGACCTAGAATTCACTATGTTGTCAACAAGAAAACCTTTTGATACTCTTGATTATCTCAATACAATAAGGATGGTTAAATCCTACTCCGTTAAGCAATTTTCTGAATATATGGTTAAACTAAAATAGTAAATGATCTATTCATTAATACAAGTTTAACTTGCAGATTTTCAGATTTATTTTTAGTCCAAAATCCTTCTCTGATCAATATGATCTTCAATACCTTTTCTCCCCTTATTTGTTCTTTATGCTCAGTGAATTCTTTTTCTTTTGTTGCTCAGTGTCTATAGAATTTCTTGGCTCTTCTCTTCAGCCTGTATGATCAGATCTGCATGAAGACTTCTATCTTCATCAAAATTATATCCAACATTCCTCTTTTCATAAATAATTATTTGTCTCTTTATACAGACATGATTTATCTATTCAAACTCCTTTTCTTCATCGTAGATCACTTCTTGATCCGTTAAACTTGGCATTTTTTATTTAATCCATAATGCTCTCCTTCAGTTTTATTCCTTAGATCTTTCCCTAATAACTATGCTTTAAATCTCTTCTATGATTTAGTTCAACTGATCGTTCATATTAAAGCAATCAATCGGTTACTCTAAATATAGCTCCTTGCAGCTAAGTGTTTTTTTCATTCTTTACCTTTAGTTCTGATTGGTGATCAACTTCAATTAGTCTGGTCATTGACTCTAGTTGTCTTTGATAACAACTTCAGTTAGCTTGGTGACCACTCCAGTTATGCTCGGTTACTGTGGTGCTCGGTATATACTATGAACTTCTCAGTTACTCTTTCTCGGTAACACTTTCTTGGTTACTTTGATGCTCATTTTATATTGTCTATCAATGTACACTATCCATTGGTGTACACTGTTACTCGGTGTATAATGGCTTTTTATGTTTTATCGATAACATAAACTTTGTCTCTTTAGCTCTTGAAGTCTATGAAACTATGTGTATGACCAATCAAATTATATCAAGTTGACATCAATAACAATACAATAATTTACCTGATTTAATGTCTTGGATTCACTTTTGCAGCTCGGTGATCATCAACGTATCATCTTCAAACATTCAATCAGTTATAGTTCATCAGGGATATCATCATAGCTAAATAAATAATAAATTGAATCATTAGAAAGATACTTATCTTCAAAAATTTCTCTCTAGATGCACCATATTTATTTCTCTTGGAGAGCTTCCATGAAAGGAATGATTCCCCTTATCCCAAGAACTCTAGAACTTTTAGGGAGACAAACTTTGTCCCAAGAAATTAGAGGAAATCTCTTATGCTCGTCAGTCCCTGACCAAAGAAATCTTCTTTTAATTTTTCCATTGCCTCCACTATTTTTGTAGGTATCAAGAAGAGGCTTAAGGCATAGGTAGGAAGGTTTTGCAGAGTAGACTTGACCAAGTAGATTTTTCCCGCTTAAATAAGAGTGATCCTCTTCCAACCTTCCAGTTTACTATTGAATCCATCAATGATATTATTCCAGAACTCATCAGGTGGATTAACACCTATAGGAAGATCCAAGTACTTTGAGGGAAGGGAACCAATGTTGCAGCCCAAGATATCCTCTATTATCTTGTTTCTTTCCATAGGGGTGTTGATGTAGAATATGGAAATCTTATTCTAGTTGATGGATTTCCTAGTAAATCTAGTGTAAGAGTTAACCACTCTAGCTTCTCTCGCCAAAGCCTCCCCGCCTAAAATGGTATCATCTACAAATTTCTAGTGAGAGAAAACATTGTGTCCATAGGGTTGTCCGATTCCTTTCAATTCCCCAATCATCCTTTTTTACGTAATCAATCTCCCTAGGCACTCAACCAGAATAATGAAGAGAATGGGAGACATAGGGTCTCCTTGTCTCAATCCCCTAGAAGCTTTGAAGAAAGTGAACATAGAACCATTGACCAGAACCACAAGCAAAGGAGATGATATGAGTTCATGGATGATCTTGTATGTGTTCCAGTTGAAACCAAAATCTCCAAGAACCTTCAGCAGGAAGGACCAGTCAACGTGTTCATAGGCCTTAGACAAGTCAAGCTTGAGAAGGAATCCTTCTCTCTTACCAGTATCTAAGGGGTGGTTCATTTTGTGCACTGCCATGATGGAATCAAGAATCTGTCTGCCCAAAACAAACGCTGACTGCTGGTGAGAAATGATATATGGGAGCACCTTAAGAATTATGATGGTGATGACTTTAGATATTATCTTGTAGAAAGAATTTCATAAGCTTATGGGTCTGAAAAACTCCATAGAATCTTCCCCTAAGACTTTTGGGATAAGATCTAGGAACGTAGCATTAAGTTCTTTAAGAAGGTTTTTGGATCCATAGAATCCCTGTACCACTTTGACCACATAAAATTTAACCACTTCCCAGTACCTTTGGAAGAAAAACATTAGGAAACCATCTAGTCTCAGGACCTTATCTTAGGGAAGAGACTCCAGGCCTTTTTTAACTTCTTCCATCTTCAAAATAGCACATAGAGCTTTGTTTTGAACATCCAAGATGATTTTGGGTATGTTGTGTTGAGGGGACTTTGTGACTAGTCTGATCAACAAATGATAAGTTTTCACCGAGTACCAGGGTACCGGCCAGCTTCTCCTGTAAAGGATTTTTGGAGAATAAATCCTCTAGGCCTTCAAGCACCTCAGTGTCAGGTCTCGATGGTGCGAGGAAGATAAGTCAAGAAAGTGAGTGTTTGTTTGGGGGGATAACTGGTTTTACTCATCTTCTTTGGGGATTTTGGAGATGGGGATGGGGTTTCTTGCAAGCATGTAAAGATTACCAATATAAATAGAAAAATATAGGCCAGAGTTAGATTTTAGGTACTTCTACTAATATTTATGCAACATATTTCAAAGATCAACAATGTTTGAATGAACTACACTAAATACTGAATATATATAGAACCAGTGATTCATACATATTTAATAGTAAGGGGAAATCAGATCATTAATATAAACAAAGCATTAGATAAAAGGACATTAGAAACATACAACACAAAAAGATATTGTTAACTCAAAGATCAGAACATCAACAACATCATTTCCAGAAAGTGTTCCTCCTTCATTAACAAGATGTTGCAGCATCACTGGTGTGTACATCCATGGCCCCAAAGGAGCATCTAACTACTAAGAATTAATGAGAATTGAGCTCTTGCAACTACTGTAAATGAAATGCTAATAGTATTGGACTTCAAAATCATCAATTTTGTTGACCCTTGTTATGAGGTTGGACCTCGTATTTATACACATATCTTTCCCTAAAACTTAACCTAATCTAACTGCACAAACAACATTAAAGTACATTATCTGATGGCCAGTACTACTTGGGCCACTTACAATCACCTCAAAAAGAGTACAGGTCTGACAAGATGGAAGAAGACAAGAAATATAAAAGAATCAGCATAGAAGAGAGTGTCGGGGGTATTAAAAAAAGAAATCAGAACCTCTCGATATTTGAGGCAACATGCCTCATCAATGCAAAATGTGGCTCACTATCTTCGATGCACCAGGTAGTTGATGCTGGAGCAACACCTTGGGATATTCATCTGTCAGAGCCATCATTCTGTCTGACATGCCCTATCAGGATCACCTACATGTTGAACCACTTATTAATTGCTTGAAAATGATCAGACAGCTTCGAGGAACCTGGACATGGGTCACTTTGAAAGAATACAAAACTTTGGACCTAGACTTCTAGAGTCTAGGAGCTTACACTCAAAGAATAAAGAATTACAAAACTTGCAGTCTGCTAGTGAAAATCCCCAGAGTCCAGAGAATTTATTGTGCCTTTTATGTTTTGAAAGCCTTCAAAATCTAGGGAATTCCCTCTTCATCAATGCCCTTGATGCATGCCTGGTGATACAGAGCCATCCCCACCTAGTCACCCAAATCTAATGCATTTCCCTTGTATTCTGCAGCTATCTTTGCTACATCATGGGCCCAGAGCATCATGTGGGATCTGTGTGACATTCTTTCTCTGTCCATCTCTCCCAAGGAATGATACCATGACTCCATTAGTTCACTGAACTTCCCCACAACATGGTCTACCAAAGTGCACATATTGGTGCTAAAGGGATTGACTTTCGAAACCCTTGTAACAAATTCCTTGTATAAATTTAGAGAATACTCTAGTCTGGGGACCTTGTCTTTGAGGGCCACTACCAATTGCTTTCTAATCTCCAATTTGAGATCAAGTCTGGAGTATTGGACCTAGATGAAATCGAAAGACTCCTCCCCCAAAATTCCCATCTCCACCCTAGGTTCCTCCCTAAGGTTCATGACCTCTCCTAGTTTTCTCTTCCAAGCCTCATAGTGTTTGGCTTCTCCCTCATATATGGAAATGGTATTTTTGGCATGGTGTAAAATTTTACTAACAGTGTGCAGGTCCAAGAGTGTTGTTACTAGGAAATGTCAGACATTTCCTACCTGCTCTTCTACCCATTCGTTGATCACCTGCACTTTCTTTTTCATGTTCCTTAGCATGTTGATGTCACCTTGTGGAAGCGGTGCTCCAGATGTAGAAGATTTTGTACAAATTTCAGCCAATGGCTACACCAACTCTGTTAATAATTTGACAAGATTTACATTCTTCTCCTTTTATTCTTTAAGCCTCTTGGCTTTCTTGTTGTACCGGGACTCAATTTCCCGACTGGCCTCTTTTAGTAGGTCCATTTCACCCTTCTTATCCCTCTTCCCCAGAGCTACCTCTGTGATCATGTATTTTGCAGCACTTACCACTACTTCCTCTTTGTCTTAGGGAGGTGTCATGATGACCATGACTATATCTCCACCCAAACCAGTCCAAATGAAGTGGTGGGTCTTGGCCTTCTTTGGCTTGGGAGCGCCTTGCATTTGTGCCATCATCTCAGCCAGGGAGAGATGAGATTTTTTTTCCGTTGGGGCCTTTGTCTTCTTAGACTCCACCAACCAGTGTGGTGGTGGGGATGGTCTTGTTGCTAAGGCCTGATCTTGTGTATCCCCTCTGGGGTTCTATTATTTATCCCTGGTATTTAGAGTCTCTTCAAACTCTTTCTCTGTGTTCTCAGGGCCAACTGCACTATCCACCTTAGTAGTATGAATATTTTCTACCTTGATGTTTCCGTCCATAGCAGCATCGGTGGAATCAACATTTGTATCTCTAGGGTTTTCCCCCTTATCTTGTTTCCGATGATGTTGTCATTGTTCTTCTCTGGCATCATCTCCCAGGACATCCTCCTCCATTGGTGTATTTTCTGGAGGTGGTGAAGGTGTCTGGCCAATATTTAACTATTGGGCCATTGAGACTACCTCACCAAATGTTACCCTACCCTGGGTGGGCAGAGGCATCTAGAGCCTAGTGTCTGACATTACGGTTTTCCCTGAAGGTCCAGTTCCCTCAGCCAAAGCTAGCTACTTGTCTTGCATTTGCCTCTTTTCTTGTACCTCAATCCCTATGACTGGTATCTCTTGGACATCAGAGGTGTCTTCCTATTCTGGCTCTTTCTCTCTTTCTACCCAGACTTCCTACTCCATAGAAACTTCCTTTTTTGGTGTCTCCCCTTCATTGGGGATTGCTCCTTCTTCCTGCGGAGCAATTTCTTCTATCGCTTTCACTATATCCCCTTATAAATTCACAAGCTCATTCATCCCAAAGATGTCATCGAAGTCATAATGCAGAGGGGAAGTTTCTGGGGGACTCTCTGGTTTGGGGGAGTCTGGGATAATCTACACCTCAGGGATGTTGGGCATCTCGAGGTCCATTTCTGCCTTTGGTTGAGAAACATTTCTCTTTTTCTTCTTCCTCCCTGTCGCCAAAGGAGGCCCGACATCTAGAATGGCCTCTTGTTCACCTTCTGCTCACAGCGCTGACACCCGGACCATAATTTCTACAAGTGAGGGGGAGCCGGAAGGGAGGGCAGGTTTTGCCATAGTAACTAGGATATCAAGTCGGGTGCTTAATGTTTCCTTCATCTGGTGGGACTCTTCTAGTTGAAGGTGCACTTGTTCTAGAATGGGAACTATAATTATAGATAAAATTTGGGTCAGGGTCCCAACCTTTCTTTTCCCCCTATCTTCACCTTGCGTGGAGGTTCTAGCCCCAAAAGTGGATCCTTGCAGAAATGGGCCAACCCTTCAAGTGCTCTTTGGACATACCTTCTAAAAATACTCATGACTGCATTCAAACACATCATGGGTAATGTGCTCAATGGCTAGGCTTTCTGGGGTGTCCCAGTCCACTAGAGGGAGAGCCATTTTTTCTACTCCCTTAGCCTTGTACTATGAGTCTTCTATGGACTCGGTGTCTGAAAAGTCCTTTGGGAAGGTCCAAAGCTTGAGACACTTCATTATACCTTGCATCATTCTGAAGAAATGCCTATTCTAGACTTCAAAATCATCCTAGATATTTGCCCAGAAATCTTCCATGTGAGGCTTGTGGGGATCTGATGCCCGGGGTAGTACCAGTGCTATCATATCCAATGGGTTGAAATTCTTTCACTCTAAGTAAAATTTTGTTAGCCCTAGATATTTAAGTTTTCCATCGGCCTCTTTTTCTACTGCAAGGCTGCAAGTATAGTTCCCACAGGTGATTGGGAATGGAATGTTGGTGACCTTCTTCAATGCAAAGAAGGCATGCAACTCTAGGATCTTTTGGCAGTACTCCAAAAGAATGATCCTATCCCCACAATGCTTGGGCAATAGTTAGGGTTTCCCGGAGAAGCCAGTTAGCTTAATGTAGGAGTGTTGCTAAAATTGAATGTACTGATGGCCATAAGTGCTAACCAAAGTCATTGCCTCCTTTGAAAGCCAGTATCTGGCATCCCGAGTGGGTGTAGGAATATTTTACTAAACAAATGCGTCATTTACCCTACAAAAACTGGGGAAACTGGCCTCCCATTGTATTTGTGGGAAATAATCCCACAGAGCATTTTGGCCTTTGCCAGTCCTCAGCTCACTGACTATGAGTAAACCCCTAGTTATGGGCCACTATTGTGCTAGTTCCCACAAGACGTATGAATTCATGTAAAATTTGGAGCTCTGGGTGACCCTGAAAAGATGGGAATCCATGTGATTGGTGATAATAGTTGCCCAAACAAAAGTTTGTCCAGCGGAGGCTATGCCAAACAAGAAGTAATACATCCATATCGAGAACTCCCTGGCATGAGGTTCTCCAAAGAACCATCACAAGGAAATGATGCCCATTTGTATACTTTCTTTGAACTCTGTTTGGGGGATCTCCAACTTCATCTTTTTGTAATATTTTTTTGGGGTCTTGAGCCAATTGGAGTTGAGGTATTTTCGTGCAATGTGCAGGAGCTTCACAAATTCATTTAATGCCAGGGCTTGGGTGATAACAACAACATTGGTGAACTGTGGGATCCCTAGCCCCAAAGAAAAAGTTGCAGCATCCAGAGACACCAAGGGGTTGGGTAGCCCAATGGAAGAGGAACGAAAAGCATGATAGCCCAGACGGTTGTGTTGTAGTGTTCCACCAATGTGAAAATTGTAACACCCCAAAATTGGCATCTTGCAGCCCTAACCAATTTTGTTACATTTATCACTCTTCTAGATCATCTAAGTCCTATTATACTAGGCAATTATGAGTTTTAACTGACTCTACTCGACTTAAGTGTAAAATGTAGAAAATCCTAAATCTACATTAATCATACATCATATTTAATTCCTAAATACCTATTTGGCTAAACAAACCTGATGATCGAATTAATTTGATTATAAAGTCCTAGCACTTTAATTAAATTAAATTCACCCTCTTTAGCTAAGACACATGAAAAAGGGATTAAATAATATTTAATTATTAAATAAATATCCTCATTTCAATAATTGAATTTAAATATTCAGATAATTGAGAAAAACCTATTTATGAGGTCATATTTATTTAATTAATTGGATATTCTCTCAAAAATCTTTCTTCTATTCAGAAATAGAAACTTTCCTATTTGAAATAAAATAGATAGAAAACCTAGTTCAGAATAGAAAGCTTTATTTAAAAGAATACAATAAATTGTTTTCTCTTTGCTTTAATTGTTTTATTTTTTTGATTTAATTGTTTTATTTGATTTATCTATTTTCTCTCTCTTTAAAGCATAATTAAAGAGAAGTTTTTATTTCTGAATAGAAGAAAGATTTTTGAGAGAATATCCAATTAATTAAATAAATATGACCTCATAAATAGGTTTTTCTCAATTATCTGAATATTTAAATTCAATTATTGAAATGAGGATATTTATTT
>MU226838.1:1907481-1923230 GCA_018584345.1 Thuja plicata | reverse complement strand
CTTAGCTAAAGAGGGTGAATTTAATTTAATTAAAGTGCTAGGACTTTATAATTAAATTAATTCGATCATCAGGTTTGTTTAGCCAAATAGGTATTTAGGAATTAAATATGATGTATGATTAATGCAGGTTTAGGATTTTCTACATTTGACACTTAAGTCGAGTAGAGTCAGTTAAAACTTAGAATTTCCTAGTACAATAGGACTTAGATGATCTAGAAGAGTGATAAACGCAACAAAATTGGTTAGGGTTGCAAGATGCCAATCTTGGGGTGTTATATTTTGCCCCTCTTTGAATTGATGTGCGAGAAGCGCATTGATTCAAAGAATAGTCTGATGCTTGAAGCATAGAAGAATACATTTGAAAATTGACGATGCAAAGATTTTAGAGCCATCTCCAGAATAGAGCTTGACTCTCTGAAGTCTAGCTTAGGTTGCCAAGACACTGGTCAAGTAGAGTTTTTGAGGGTCATCTTCAGAACAAAGCTTGATCCTCAAAGATCCTGGTTAGGTTGCCCCGATACCTAATAGATTTAAGATTTTGAGAATCATCTCCAGAACAAAGCTTGATCCTCAGGGATTCAGGTTAGAATGCCCTGATACCTAATAGATTCGATATCTTTCACAAGGCTATCCCAAAATTGAGGCTTAACCTTTAGGAGTCAGGGTTAGATTGCCCCAATACCTATCCAACAAGATAATCAATAGATATTTTAGGACTATCTCTAGAATGAAGCTTAGTCCCTCAATATCTAGGTTAGATTGCCTAGACACTGGTTAGATTGATATCTTTCACAAGACTGTCCTCAGAACGAGGCTCAACCTTCAGGAGTCAGGGTTAGAATGCCTCGATACCTGTCTCAAAAGATAGTAAATAGAGGTTTAGAATAATCTCCAGAATGGATCTTGATTATCAGGAGTCAGGGTTAGATTGCCCCGATACCTGTCCCAAAAGATAGTTTTTTGAGAACCATATCCAGAACGGAGCTTGATACTTAAGAATCTGAGTTAGATTGCTAAGATACTTAATAGATGAAAAGATGTAAGGAACAAAGATGTCCTTATTTATTGTGGAGAATCCATTTTTGACTATGAAGTATGAAAAATTGAACATGCCCCAAGTGATGAGATGCCCCTTAGCAATGAGGACTTTTGAAAAATTAGATCAGATTGATTGAAATAGATTCAATGATGTAATCATCCTACCCCCTCGGGAGCGAAATGGAAAGATGACATGTCAAAACTGATGATGGAGAGTGAAAAATTATAGATAGATAGGTCAAGAAGAAACTCAGAACAGATTACGGAAGAATCTAGAAGACTTAGAATCAATTTTGAGTGATTTCAAGGTCAGGTTGACCAAGTTTTACTAGCGTTGACCAAAGTTGACTAGAGTTGACTAAAGTTGACTTTTGAGGAAAAAAGTCAAAGACTTGAGAAAATGACGATAAGATATGATTTTGACAAGAAAGCAACGTCAGAATGTTGACTACACAAGCGTCCGATCGCGTTGGTCCCAAAAACTTTAAAATACAATTTTGAGCTATATATAAGTGTCAAATTTTGATTTTGATCATGAAAATGGATTTAGAGTGGTCAAATTAGGTAATCATGAAGTTTTTGCGCAAAATAGAGCACTTTGAAAAATTAGGTCAAAACCTATACAAGGATGAAAAGGTCATTTTCAAATCATTTCAACCTTTTGAATTTTGTGAAAAGAGCTCTGAGCGAAAATGGTGGTCCCCTACAACACGCACCGATTTGAGTGATCAAGGTGACACAGCTAGCCCGCAGCATACAAACCTCCAGTAAGTAGTCGATAAACCTCTCTGCATTTCAAATTTCTTCAATTTCTGTCAATTTTTCTTCATTTTCCGCATTTTTAGGAAATGAGTCGCGGGTCTTCACGCGAAGAATTAGTTTCTTCCCGTGGCCCGTAGAGAAATCTCATGCAATGAAACTGCATTTCACACTATTCGGTGAGGAATCTCACGCAGGAGAGTACCCATGTTCATGCAAGAAAACCTTCTAGAGGGTTTTTTCTCGCGTGACTGGGCATTAAAGTTCACACAAAAGGTCAATGTCACGTGACCCGAAAAACTTCTTCATGCGAAATAGAACTTCTTCACGCAAAAATATACTTCTTCGCATGGGAAAAAGTGGTCAATAAGAACATGAAATCAATCTGCATCGTGTCCAATAGCTTTTATGTCAGTGTTATTACTACCTATAGGATGTCTTGAATGCTTTATTATCTCATTATGCGTTGATTATCTCTGATTACTGATCATGCTCTATTGTTTGCATGTCTCATAGGTTGACTTTCCAGACATTGCTTTCAGATCACACCACCCGGCCATCAAACGATTGGTATCATAGTTGGACGATGTAGAGACAATGCATCTAGGTACTCTGGGGTTGAGTTCGCTATGTGATGTACCGATGGAAGAGGAACGAAAAGAATGATAGCCTGGACGGTTGTGTTGTAGTGTTCCACCAATGTGCGAATAAGCTCCAGAGCCTACACTAAGTAGGGGAAGCAGGTGACTTTGAGGATTCCAGAGGCTGCCACATTAAGTGCCATCAGATCTTCGGCCTTGCGCTGAATGAACATTATTTTCACCAAGGCCTGCATTTTGGCCCATGCTCCGACACTTGTGTCGGTGATCAATTGTAGCTTGGAATCAACCTTGGATCCCAAAATAGCTTCTTCCTTCAGATATTTCATTATTAGTGGAAGTTTTTCCAAGGCCTTCTCGACCTTTGTCTTGATGGCTACCCTTATCAAAGTAGTAGGGAGTTACGGGCTCCCAGGTAGAGAACATGCTTTAGACATGATGGATTGGTGAATTTATCAGCAACTTGCAAGACCATACAACCGTCAATATAGATAAAACATAATAAAATTTTGGATTCTAGAGATTTCATCACCACCTCACATCTGTTCCTGAAAAGGTGTTAGTTTGTATCAAGTCCTGAAAATATACTTTAAGGGAAATGACTTACTTGGGAATTTGATCTATGCTCATGGGTTCCGAGGATTCTAGTTCATGCGATAAATGAAATGAAGGTTCAAGGGGAACTTGGAACCTGAAGTCCAGAAAACTTACCATTATTGACATGGCCAGAAATTAGTCATACTAGACTGTCATGGGGCATCATGTGGTCATGTAATAAAGGGAATAATGGTAATAACAATGACAACTATCCAAACATGTGAGGGAATGAATGCCACTTGGGCTGGTTTTGAATGCTTGCGTGTAGGAGAATTAAACCCAGCATTAAACCAAAAATGACAGAGGAAAGAGAAAACCTACAAACTCGACCAGGTGAAGTGCTGAGTTTGAATTTGCAAACACTAGGTGGGTGTAGACACCTAAAAATGGTTGACACCTAAAAATGGTTCAAGCCTGCTGGTCTACGTGTTTTAACATTTTTAGTATTACAATCAAAACCTTTTTTTTTGTGACCTAATTATTCCTCTATGTCACACATATGATATTTATTATATGGCAACATCATGTCTTTCATCAATGATTGAATATTGCAAAATTGTTCAATTGTTTATTAACAATTCTACTCTTGTTATCAACTCGATCATTTTCCAAATTATTTCTGATCAACCCTAAACTGATCCTATTTGATCCTAAACTGATCCTATTCAATCCTAAACCATTCCAAACCTTCCTAATTCATTTCAAACCCATTCTATTCTATTCCTAATCACTTGTATAATTGTTTGGACTCATTCTGACCATTCTGGGGCATTGTCCAAGATCATCGATGCCTAATTAACCCAATTTCAAATTGATCAAACCCTATTCCAATTTAATAAATCTTTCCATCATTTCAGAAGCATTGTCCAAGATCATCGATGCTTTTTATCCTTTCAATCAACCATTTGATAACATTGTCAAAGGTCATCGATGTTATCGCTATCAATTTATCAATATCAATTCAATAGTGTTGTTCATATTTTTCAATACTATTTCTGATCATTATTTTGGGAACATTGTCCAAGATCATCGATGTTTCCCCATTTCAATTTCAATCCTATGATGCCATCAAAGTTCACTAGCGCTTTTCAAACATTTCCAATCACCATTATCCAGGCGCATTGTCAAAGATCATCGATGCCTCATGATTTTCTAAACTATTTTGGAACCCTTGGAATTAACCCTAATTCTTATCAACATTATCAAAATCCCTTCAATTTGATATCAACACCTTCGAATTCGACCTATAATCCACTAATTTACCCCTTTGGATGAATAACCCATAATTTAGCCTAGGTCCTAATTGAATAAATAAATAAAATTTATTTATTCCCTTTTCCCTCAGTCTCAATAACTAATTAATTTTTATTAATTAATTAGCTAATTTCAATTTATGAGATTTTTTATAATTCCATAAATCTAACTACTGATTTTGAGGAATACTTGAGGATATAGAATTATTAAATGGCTAAATGATTCCTAATCCTACCTAAATATCATATCCCTTAATTGAGGATTCACATCCCTATTAAGGCGCTTCATGAATATTCTCTATATCTCCTTATTTGATCTCCCCCATGTCATGCCTCCAAGCATCTCACCAACCAAATCTCTTCATTATTCATGGATTCTTGCAATCCTCACCTAATTAATCCTCATTTCCTATAAATTGAGATCTATTCCTCTCATTCAAGGTTAACCACAAGATTTTGAGAACTTCAAGCATTGTTAGAAATCTTCTAGTACTCTCATTAGAAAACTTGGCTTTTTGTGCAATTGTGTGTGTGCAAGGAGCAACATCAATCTCATTATGGAGAAGAAAGAAGGACATGGGAGCTTCCTTTGAAGGGGGTTTTTTAAGTGTTTATGCTTATGTTTATGAATTCCTCTTACAAATATATTTCATGATAGATTAGATAGGTCTAGCATACTACTTAGGGTTTGTGGTGTCCTATATATGCTAAAATACCTTTTTTTGGTCTTAAATTTGGTGAACCCAACATGAATAATGCCTAAATGAAATTTTTTTTGTGTTTTTGTGTATTTTTCAGGTTCTGGAAGAGAGCTGCGCAGGTGGTTACTGAAGTTGTGCAGGTGGTCATTGTTCCTGTGCAAGTTGCCAATGTTTCTGCGCAGGTGGTTAAGTCCTACATAGTTAGGACCCATACCTGTGCACTTGGATCCTAGACCTATGCAGATGGCTTCTTATCTATGCAGTTACTCATATCGGATCCTCATCTAGGGTTTAGGATCACTTTTTGCATGTTTAGGAAGTTATCCTGCATATTAGGCTTTCCTTTCTACTTTTTATCTACTTTAAGGTTGAAATGAATCCTAAACTACCCAAATGAACCCTAAATTTAGTTAATGAAACCTAATATGGTTAATGAATCCCAAAATTTGATTTGCAAGGCCTAAAATGAACATTCACATTTGTATTTGGGCTCCTAAAATGAATCTCATCTAGTCTAGGGTTTCATACTATTCAACTTTTTCAAATTTCAAACAAACTTGCAATCTAGCCCAAATAAGGGTGGAAATGGACTATTTCATGCAATATCAATTTTTCTAAGTTGATAAAGGACCTAAAATAAACATGCACATCTCATTTGGATACCTATAATGAACTCTAAACTAGTTTAGGATCAAATATACATTTTTCCCTTAAGGGGGGTTTTTTCAACATCTAAGCATGCATGAAAAAACCTCTATTTTTGCAAGGTTTTTTTCCTTTTTAGGCCTTTGATCAGTAGTTGCACAATTGTTTTCAGGTGCTCCGTAGGTGGTAGCCTATTCCTTCACAGGTGGTACCCTGGTTCTACATAGGTGGTAGCTTGTTCCTGTGCAGGTGGTAAATTTGGTGTTTTTTAAGCATGTTTTTGGATTTTTACATACCTATACTTGTTTTTGCACTTAGACTACTGGATTTTTATGTTACTGATGATTTGTACAGCATGTTGGCAATCATGGGATGAAGATTGAATCCTAAAAACTACTAACAGTTTCAATACAGAACATTTGTAGAAGACCTTGTGTTTTCCCAAACTTTTGTGCTTGCTTTTTGTTGTTAGAAAACACTTCATTTTGGTGCTTGAATAGAACCTTTTTGTTTCATGTGTCTAATGTGTTTTCTAGATTGTAAAACCCTAAGAATCATATGAGCATATCCTCTCCCCTTTCCTTTGTGGATCTTGTGTGTAAGAGAAACTCATATCATTCTTATAGAGTGGCTACCTCCCAAGTGCTTTAGTAGAACCAGTGAGAGTGGATTCCCAACCGGTAACAGGCTATAGCCAAGCCCATCCAAACCGGGATACAAAAATTCCATTATGATTAATCTCACAATGGACGGGTGTTGAATGTGTTATACCGGGCATAAGATTTCCCTCAGTACCCTTGTGGTGCGTTAAAACCTGCGTAACATAACTTCTGTAGGCTGGGAGGCTTCCATAACAGAGCTAATATGCCGCATGTATAACCACCTGAATGAATTTCCTTAATAAAAACCATGTCATAGTAGCCAAAAAACTTCTATCTGTTGGCGCGGAAAGGCGAAGACCAACTAAGACACCCCACACTTTCGTGGCTATTAGTTGAGACAACAATCCCTTGGGAAGTGGTGACCCTTGGGAGTTGAAGCTTGGAGTGCCTGAGAAGTGAATGCACATGTAAGGAGGAGCTTGTGCCTCCAAGCTTCTAGGTTGTCCACTATTAGTAAGCATGGCTGAACTTCGGTTCAAGTGGGGATTCAACAGATAATATCCTTGCTATCCCTAGGAAGTGGTGTGTTTGTTTATTTTTACAATAGTCATTCTGAATGATGTGTCTTGTGTGAGTGTTCAAACCTTAATAAAAAATGAAAACATATTGAAACACTCTCCTTAAAGAACACTTTTTCCAAATCAATCTTCAAAAAAAATCAAATGGTCACAACAAACCCTATCTTTGAGTAAACATATGGAACTTTGAAATTTTCACTTGGAGCCTTTTGCCATGCTTGGTAGCCTTCATATTGCATATTAATGACCTAATTTCCTTGCATGTTGCATTTTCAAATATTCCCTGCATTATAGACCTCATTGCAATCCTCATTATACTCCCTTTTGCATAATTCCTAATCATAGCCCTCTTGCATACATAGCTCATTTTTAGACCCTCCTTAAAAACTTTGCAAACAATCCTAGAAAAGTATCAAAATCACGGAACCTTTCTTTATGATGTTGAAAATAGGATCTTGACTTCATCCCCCTTTTTTCCAAATTTCAACCCCCCTTATCAATTGGTCCTATTCCACCTTTGTCATGATGGATTTTACCTAATCCTTTTTATCAAACTTGTCCTTTGTCCTTCAATCCTTTATTTCAAATCAAGATCCTTATTCAACCTCATAAGGTTATGCTCTTAGATTTGTCTCCCTTTCAAAGGTTTCTTGTCAAAGTCCAAAAATACCAAAAAACATAGTTTCATAAACCTTAGATTGCATTTTTAATAAACTCCTTGTATTTCCAAAGTTGTGTTTCAAACATTGCATTTCCAAAAATAAAAAAATTCCAAAAAAATCTTGCATTTGCATATAGTAATCGTGCTAGTTTTCACAAGATCTCAAGAATCCAAAGGGAAACAAGATCCTCATCCACCTATGTTTACATCACAACCAGAATCACAACCCCCCTTCGGTCCAAGACAAGGTGTTGCATATCATAATCAAACTGACCTAATCAACATGAAGCCATTGGAAGAAGTGCATCAAACATTTCAAGACCCAAGACATGTCACATTTCCTCAAGGACCTATCACTACATACATTATCCATAGTCCAATTCCAAGCAATGATCTATGCAACATGGGATATCCTTCCAATACTTCACCAAGCTTTGGCACTATTTAGTGGGGACCTCCCACAGCCTTTGAACCAATATTTGTACCTATGCCACCTAGCCAAGGTAGTTTTCCCCCTACACCTGAGGAATACCAGCAAACTTGTCAAATCAATCAAGTCCAACTCAATTATTTACAACAACCTATGAAAAAAATAGATTTTGGATCTTATCAACCTCCACCACCACCAGATAATCAAGATCCGGTAGATGCTTCAAGTCCCTCTTCAGATTCTAGCGACTCTCATGAAAAATCTGCTTCCTTCAAAGATTTACCTAAAGAGGAGATTGACGAAGCCGTTAAGAACAAAAAAACTTCAGCAGACATTAACAGACCTCATGAATAAAGATCCAAGATGATATATCAAAGTGATACAAAAGACAAATCCTCAATTATTATTGGAATATCAAAATCCCCCACATCTACTTTAGAAGAGAAACAAGCCTTAGTGGTGCGGGATAGAGAAAAATGAGAACAACCTTTCGATGAGTCAACTATTGTGGCTACACAAAAGTGACAATGAAACTATTTAACTATTGATATTCCTCAAAAGGAAAAATACATACCATTGGATAATCCTTTATTTGAAGAGGGAGCACTCCCTTCTCCAGAGATGGTGGATGCTACAAAATACCTAAGAAAGGTGCTAAAAGAACACAGAGGATTTATTTAAAGAATTGATTGCCAAAAGGGTCAAATGAAATGTTCACATTTCCTTGGGGAATGCCAGATGTACCCCCTTTTGAAGAAACAAAAGCAAGTGGTCCTCCTTTGGTAGCACATACAACATTTCTAGGAAGCACTTCAAATGTAGCAATGTCCAAAGGACCATTTGATGTACCACCAAGGGTACCCACATTTGATGTACCTAATGTGACTACTACAACTATACCAAATCAATTGCAAGATCAAAAGAAGAAGAGACTTGTGGATATCACACCAATTCCACCTAAGGTTACTCAACAAGCACATGTCATAGAGAAAGTGAAACAAGCCCAAGTGGCTCAACAAGTACCACTTATGGATGTAGTGCAACCAGTGCAACCACAATATGCAGCACAAGTTAAAATGATGTCTGAGGTACAACCACCAAAATGTAAGACTACAAATATTGATGGTATACTTGGACCACTTGGATTTCAACAAGATCATAGCATGCAACAACCAACAATGTAGGTGGGTAAATAATCTTGTCCTATCCAGCAACATGTGCAAGGTCCAAAGGTGCAACAAGTACACCCGCAACAACAAAAGCATACCCAACAATATGTACAAAAACAACAACAACAACACACTTTACAACAACAATATGTACAACAACAACAATGTGTTCTACAACAACAGTATGTATAGGAACAACAACGCACTCTACAACAATAGTATGCTCAACAACAAAGACAACATGTTCAACAATAGCAACAACAATAACATGTTTAGCAACCATATTTTCAGCAGCAACAACCATATGTCACACAACAACTAACTGTGTCACAACAACAACCACATGTGGTGCAAACTCAACAACAACAGTATGCACCACAATATCAATAGAAAATTTCCCAACTGTATTATGCGACACAAGGTCAACAATACAATCCTCTACCGATAAATCAAAAACATGTAGAATATCCTCAACAACATGCCAGACAACATGTGGCATCGATCCATGATATCTCATCTAAATCGTCAAAATCATATCAGGTCTCAGAATACAGTCGATGTTCAATGGGTTCTAGGTGGACACTTCATTTTGCCACACGTAAAAAGGGGGCGAAACCTTCTCAAAATGAAGAAATGCTTCAACAAATCCAATGCTTGCAGAAGAAACTAAATGATCTACAATTCAAGGACACAAAGGCACTTTATATGGAATGGGACCTATGTCCTAACCCATTTGATCCAATCATTTATATGCCTCCTTTTCCAAAGAATTTTTAAATACCCAAGTTTGAGAAGTACAAAGGAAAAGGAAATCTAATTGATCACATTCAGGAATTTTATACATCTTGCATCGAGGTTAACAATAATGACACATACCATATGAGACTCTTCCCTCGAAGCCTTGGGGGTAAAGCAATGGAGTGGTACTCTAAACTACCTGGAAATATTAGGTCTTGGAAAGAACTAGCCGACAAATTCATCTCTCACTTTGCAGTCAACATATCAAGTAAGGTTATGCTGACTGATTTATGCACAACCAAATAAAAGGTTGGAGAATCCTTTATGACCTTCCTATTACGATGGAGGAATTTGGTGAGTCAATGCCCTTTTGATGTACCAGAAGAACAAAAAATATGATTGTTTATCTAGAATCTGGTACCTAAGATGATGTATGAGCTCAAACTCAAATGTCCAAGCACCATACAAAAGCTCATGAAAAAATGAATTGACATTGAAGATGCTCTAGTTGAGAAAGGAGTATTAAAAATCAACAAGGATAATCAAAATGCGAGCACTTCCAGTGACAAGCCAAAATTTTGTTCTTGGAATAAAAATGTCACAAATGATGGTGTTGTCAACACATGGATAGTTAACGTGACACAATAGAAAGTGAGTCTCAAAGGACCCATTTCTACAAATACACAAACAATGACTCAAGCACCACCTCCAATGTCGGATCCAACACAACCTCAAATGCCATTGGATGAACCACTCCATTCATTGTTGCAATAGTTATTGCAAAAAAACTACATTCAATTACCCGATATCCATAATCCCCTAGCAGTTAAACCACCTTGGTGAGATGACATAAAATATTGCAATTATGATCGGACAAAGGGACACAGAACCAATTCCTGCTACCAATTAAAACATAAGGTCCAAGACCTCATTGATTAGGGTGTGACTGAAGTTGAACCTATGGAGGGATCTTCCAATAATAACCATACTATTTTCACAAACCCCTTGGTTGATCATGAAAAGGGAAATGCCTCTACATCAAATTCAAATTCCAAGAATAATGTCAATTATACTCAGACCAGCCATGACTATAACATCAGCTGTTTGTCTAAGGCCAATTCATGTGTGTCCACTCTGACCTTCTAGGATAGTAACCCTCAATGTGAAGTCTCTACCCATCATACCAAGATTACTGTGCATGGCGCACCATCCAAACCCAAGGTACCTTCAAATTACAACCTTGTTGACCAGCTAGGTAAAACCCCTGCATCGATATCAATCCTTGACCTACTGCGCACATGGTCCCAGCACAAGGAAGTGCTTGACAGAGCTTTGAAAGAGCACACTATCCCAACTGACATTGAAACTAAACAGTTTCAAGCCATGATGGGGTAGGTCTCTACATCCCAGCATGCCACATTTTCCAAAGATGAGGTTCCACAAGATCGGCTTGGCCCTAATGACCCTCTCTATCTGGAATTATTTTTCCATAATGCCAAAGTCTGACGAGTCATGATTGACAGTGGATCGGGACTTAACATCTACACTTTGAAGGTCATTCTTGATCTTGGTTATAATGAGAGTGACATTGATCCTTCCAGGAGAAGCACAATAAAGGGCTATGATCACACTAAACGTCCCTCCAAGGGAGTCATCATCCTGCCCATCAGAATTGGTCTGGTTACTAAGAACACATTGTTGCAAGTCCTGGATCTAGAATTTCCCTATAACATGATCTTAGGATGCCCATGGATCCATTCCATGAAGGCAGTTCCCTCTACGTACCATCAATGTCTGATGTTCTTCCACAATGGAGTTGAGATCACCATCCCAGGTGATCCTAACCATTTCCAATTTTGTGACAATCTGAGAGAATGGCCCGCACAATAGGTGCCTACCAATAGTGAAGCTACTCCATCCAATTCCTCCAAATATGTTGATGCAGCCACCCTTGCAAAAATTGTCAAAGGAAAGATGAAGATTGAAGATCAGGGTTGTGGAGAGTATACCATGGCACAAGCCTTTCATATTGGAAAGCTCCCTCTCTCCCCGAAGTTTTACGAAAAACCAAAGTTATTGCAAGTGCATCCACCCAATAATACCATGAAGGTTATGCCCTCACCTATATTCACTCTGTGGGGAGGTCTACATGAAGAACATGTATATGAAAATGCATCTATCTGCATTTTCCAAGACAAACAAAAACAAGAAAAGGAGCCCACTGAGATACAGGTTGAAAGATACAGGCCCGGGTTCACACTCATGTAGAAAAAGGATACAATGACCGTGGTGCTCTTGGAGTACACAAGTAAGGGATTATTGAAACCTTTTCTGCAAAGGGCCATACCCCCCATCTGGGCATTGGATTCATACCATTACAAATTGGCTCTTTGAATGCCAAAATGGCCTCATGTGAAAATGTGGAGGTCTCAAATGATGAAAAGGCATCTAAGGTTCCCTGTTCTGAGTACACTACCAGTTCAAATTAGTGGGAATGGATGTCCTGTTCCTCCAGATCTTATGACCTTAACTGTTTCTTCCCTAACCTTGCAGACCTAACTATGGTAGACAAACATGTCAACATAATTACCCCTCCTCCAACAACCGATCCTGATCCCTGGGCTGGAATTTTCTTGGATCCTAGTCCTGAACCATCAGTGCATGAAGTCTTTGACTCTGAAGACACTGATATTTACATCTTTTCCATTACCTCTGGCCCTGAAAACATTTGTGCTACTAATGATGACATCCCCCTAGTCTACCCCAAACTTATTTATTGGGACGAGCAAGGATCACCGAGCTTAGATTGCTTCAAAAATGATGAAGTAATAGTGGAATTATTTGAGCTCTGAGAGGGCATTCCATCTAGAAACCACAAAGAAGGGTTTTCT
Source organism: Thuja plicata (assembly GCA_018584345.1). NCBI lineage: Eukaryota > Viridiplantae > Streptophyta > Pinopsida > Cupressales > Cupressaceae > Thuja > Thuja plicata. Next base: position 1,910,569 of record MU226838.1, on the reverse strand, counting down.
ATTGAACTTGTTGCTACAGCTTATTTTGGGGAGTCAACTCCATCTTCCATTCATAAAAATTGAAAATGATAAAATAAAAATAAAAAAAGAATAGGTCCTCTGGTTGATAGGAAGCCTCCTTGGTAATCTTCTGAGTTTTCTTGAAACACTTCTTAGGCATCTCCTAAGACCTCTAGGGCTTCCTCAATCCACCCTCTACCACTTGGAAGAATCAACTCTTCCCCTCCAACCAAGAAGCTACCTATCTTGTCAAAATCACCATTCTTGTGTTCTACAAGAACTTCCCAAAACTACAGCTTCCAAGCCCTAACCATGAAATGGAATTGTAGGAGGTTGAGGGCTTCATTTCAATACAATCTTGGATTGAAACATGGGTTTTCAATCTCCAAGTTGAGCCACTTATCCATCGACTTCCAATTTTCCTATCTTTAAGGCCTTGTAGCCTTTTCTACTAAATAGGCCTCCTAAATTATAGGAAAACACTTTTTCAGTGCCAAATCTCCAAAGGAACCCCAAATCTCCTCAAACAATCTTCAAGTAAAGAAAAAACCCACAAGGATTTTCTAGGTCTTAGGGTCCAGTACTATCCGTACACCCGACTTCTTGAAAATGGCTTCTTTCTTGCTTTTGGACCAGTTTAAGGTCTTAGGCTTCAAAATTTGGCATGTTGGATTCTTGGGAACTCCTCCACTTTAGGGAACACCTGCATAACATCCTTTAGTACACCCATGGCCTTCTTGGCTCATGAGAACACCCCCTGCAACTTTACAACCAACTGTCACTTGCTCTTCCTAACCGGGTTGTGCATGTAGCTCGCCTAGGGAAAGTTATTAAAAATACTTGCAAGTAATTTTAGAGCTCCTCCTTCCATAGTCCTAAAGCTCCCTATACCTAGTCTCCATTCCTAGATGGCCATAGAGAACCAATGGTGGTAAGTGGAGTTAGGTCCACATCCTTGCTCCTTGGTCAAAACTGGACAGCAAACTATCTGAAACTAAAGAATTTACAAACCACAAAAGAAAAGTAACTACAAATCAAAATAAGTATATGGAAAGCAATAAAAAAAATGTACAAATGGATTCTAGAGGTTACAGTCACAAATATAATCCACTTTCATCAAATTTTGCTTGTTTTCATTCAAAACTGTCTGCTCTCTAATATACAGTCCATACAAAATAAGTCAAATTAGGGTTTTCCACCACATATATCCTCTAACTCAAATGTCTTTACCCTTTTTTAAACTCCCCCTGCTCTAGACACCAAAATCTTAAGACAACTTAAAATGTTGTCAACAACTTTTGAAAAGTTGCTAATGTTGTTATGCAACATTTTTACATCTTTTACACAATTCCACTTTTCTTGTGTTTTAACACTAGTATGACCTGTCCAACCTTAGTTAGGCCTTGTAGGATACCTAAGGACCCTAAAGACAACCATGACATCACCCTATAATTTGATGATATCATCAAGTACAAATCACTTATTTGAGCCAATTTGAGCTATTTTTCACATAACAAAGAGAAAAACTAAAATCTATACTAAGCACTCTTGGTCCACATGACCTTATCCATTTACACTACCCTACAAGAGGTTCTTTCACACACTCATACCCAAAATGACAAGAAAAACACCAAGTTGCTGGCATCTCAAGGGTGCTCCTGCACCATACTACCAAGGTTAAGAACTGATGTCACCTCTGGGGATAGGAGCTTAGGATCAATGCCCTGCTTCTTAAATTCATTCTCAGCTACCCAAGTAGCCTCAACCTTTGACATTCCTACCCACTGAATGAGATGTTCCATATAAGTGCCCTTCCTAGTCTTTTTCTTCACCTGAGAGTCTAAAATCTTGACTGTTATAGGTGTTGGTGTAGGGGTAAGCTGAACATCTGCTGCTATGGCTTGACTATCTGACTGTAGCTCAGTGACTACTAGTGTAGGTCCCTTATAGGGGACTAAATCTTGCACATTGAAAATAGGAGAGATGGCCAAATCTGTTGGCAAGTCAAGTTTATAGGCATTTTGCCCATACTTTGCAAGAATATTGCAAGGACCAATCCTCCTCATTTTCAGCTTGGTGGGGACTCCCTTCTACAACCTGGACTTATTTAGATGCACCATCACAAGGTCACCCACAAAAAACTGAAGATCTTTTCTTCCTTCATCAACTCTAGCTTTCAAATTTTGTGTAGCTTCTTGGAGCTACTTCTTTACTTGCTCATGAACTTCCTTCATGGATTGAGAAAAATTATCTGCATAGGCACTCCTTCCTTCTACTTTTTCCAATTTTCTCAATTCCAACACACCTCTAGGGTACAGCCCATAAACTACTTCAAAGGGTCTTTTTCCTGTTGTCCTGTTTGCACTATCATTATAGGCATATTCAGCCTGTGTTAACATTTGATCCCACATCACTCCATACTCCTTTTTCAAGCACCTAAGGAGATTTCCTAGCACTCTATTGATCACTTTAGTCTGACCATCTATTTGGGGATGGTAGGCTGACCCAAATGAAAAATTGGTTCCCAACCTTGAACACAAGGTCTTCCAAAAATGACCCATGAATTTGACATCTCTATCAGATACTATGTTGATGGGTAAACCATGGATCCTTACCACTTCTTTAAATAACAAATGAGAAATATGACTGGCATCATGGGTGGTTTTGCAAGAAATGAAATGACTCATCTTACTAAACCTATCTACCACCACAAATATACTATCCAAACCAGACTTAGTTCTAGGCAGCCCAACAATAAAATCCTTATTGATACATTCCCAAGGCCTATTAGGAATGGGCAAAGGCTGATACAAACCTGCATTTGATGATATTCCCTTGGCTTTTTGGCAAACCAAACATTTCTCCACATACTTCCTGATGTCCTTCTGCATCCTAGGCCAATTATAGAACCTTTGCACTAGTTCTAGTGTCTTATTCAGGTCAAAATGCCCACTTAAGCTACCATTGTGTTTTTCTTGAATAACATTCTCCCTCATAGATCCCTTGGGAACACATAGCTGCCCTTCTCTAAACAAGAGATCATTCTAAATTGTATAGTCTGCAAATTGACTATGGAAATGGTTCTTGA
>MU226838.1:1858282-1869252 GCA_018584345.1 Thuja plicata | reverse complement strand
CAACACCATCATCAAAATTCCTGCACTAATCTTTTCTGCATCACCATCTATCCCTAGCACTCTACATAGGGCATAGGCAACATACTTGATATAGAAGTGTAAATCCTTGTAATAATATGGGCTGGTCTCGGACATAGGATCTAAATAATTTCTCACTTGTTTTAGCATATTCTTCAGCAACTGGCTTCTAGCAATACCAGGTTTCAAAGTATATCTTTGTTGCTGCTTTGTCATGTCAATTCTGGTGGACATGGTGCTATATAAGCCGAAGGCTTGCATGAACAAATTTATGTTCAATATCAATAGGGCAGTTCCATCACTCCTTTTGATGGTCTTGGAAAAAACATCATAATGATTGGCTAAATCTAAGAACAAGTCTACATCTACGAAGACATCTGGAACAATTAACTTGGCTAAACCACAGGTCCAAGGGTTTGATACTGGAATGGCCTTGTCAGAGTTGTTATAAAAATAATTGAAAAGAGAAAAACCTATTGTTCCTAGAGTAACAGCTTCTCGAACATCTCAGTAATCATCAATTAGCACATTTGCATTTGCCCTTTTATTCTGAGTCGAACCAGGAAGCAGACAGAGGAATTCATCTGAATAATTAACTTTTCCTTTGGCCTCTTCCTCCACCTTCTCACTTTCACCGCTAGTCGAGGATACACTGACCGCTCTGCTCATGTTTTCAGTGCTTGAATCTCTTCTTCTTTACCGGTATTGAAAAAAATCTATCACTGAGACTCACAAACTATCCTATGCACAATTCTGGAAATAATGAGCTCTTTGAACAACAGAAAACCCTGCAGTTCTCTGAATTTTCACTTTGTTAGACAACTGAACTTTTCACATTTTGGAATTCTGAAAGTAAGGTGAATGCAAATGAATAAGCCATAAACTCCTTATAGTAACCATTTGAAGTACACGGCTCATGTTTCCTTATAGTAAGCATTTGAAGTACGCGGCTCATGTTTTTTAGAACATCAATTCTATCTTTAATTCCACATACTATGAACATAATTGAAAACCTAGCCGTAGTTTCCTGAGTGTGACAGGAAAATCAAATTCATAAAACTGAATCCTCGGCAATACCTTATAAAATTCAAATGAGCTGACATGTCAACCTAGGATTGGCCCACTGTCATACATCTCAGCTACCCTTTTTCTGTACAGTAATCAAAATCTAAAAATGTGATTGGCCGATGAATGATTCATACTAACATATTTGATACTACCGCCCTTTTACAGAATTTTGCATCAAGCGACCACGCGATTGCACTTATTTTCTCTATCGCTGACCCCAATCCTTAACCCATGATCTATCTGGAGACATGGAGACTACACAACTTCCTTACCTTTTCTAACTAGAGTCACCATTTGGCGATCATGCAACACAAGGAAATCAAAGTCGCCAGTGGTTATTACTAACCCACATTTCTTTATGAGACTATGCGACTAATTGTTAGTGTTAACTTCTGCAGTTATCTCTTAGTCGCCAAATGTTATCTTTCCTCTGCCAGACTGCGTGACTGCCCTTAGTCACCCGATCACTGAATAAAAATGTTGAATGCCAAAAATTCCTTGAGACAATGCGACAAAGATATCCTGCCCTTTAATTTATCTGACGACCTCGCGACATACCCTTAGCCGCTGAGTCGTGAGGAATTTTCTCCTTAGGATTTTTTATTCTCAGACTTGGCGACTACCGTTGGATCTTTCAATCATTTCATCTGATAGCTGTCACTTAATCACCAAGTAACTTCTCATACCCTTAAAATATTCTGAGACCCTGTGACCAACAGAAACTCCTAGTCGGTCTCATAGTCGCTGAATAAACCTTTACCTTTAAGCGATTACTCTGAAGTCCATTTACCTCCTGACACATGTCTTCTCTTGATTTGAAAGCTGAGTTATCTGGTAACAACCTGATTGTGCTCCATCTGAAACCACTGAAGGTTAGTCATGTAGTCTCAGAAGTTTTAACTTAACTGGCATGGTTTTTAGAGACTGCACGACTAAATCTTTTGCATCACACTTCACATCAGACTCATTTAGTGATTACGTTCCATAAGGAAATCGCAGTGTCTCATAATAAACTGTTAACTGCTAAAAAATTCTTGCAACCTCCCAACCTGTCTGTGGGCCCATTGATATATTTTTATTCTATTTCGACGATTCCGTGACCATGCGATACAAAGAAAATCGTGAAGTCTCTGAAAGCTAAAGGAGTATTCTTATATTGCATGAGACTATGCGACAAAGGCTAATCGCAAAGTCTGGGATAAAAAGGAATATGCCATTTTAAGTTATGTGACTAAGTGATTAGACACAACTCATGACTTAAGTGAGGTAAAAAGGTAACTGAGAAATATAAACAAACAGGACCCAAGGGTTTCTTTTTTTTTAAAATTGAACACTAAAAAAGAGCTAGGGTTTCAAGTCTTTTGAAAATTCTCACAGGTTTAAACTTGAAAACATGAAAACTTGGAGAGGGGAAACCACAGAGTAGAGGGAAAGAAGCCAAAACTTGGAATAAAACCAACAGGTACATCCTTTGGTTGTGGTTGAAGATTCAACATTTGGGCTGCAGTGATTACCTCCCCAAATGTTACCTTTGGGAGTGGCACCTGGAACATGATGATTGGGGTCACGATTGTTCCCATGGGTCCAATTTCCCCAACCGATGCCATTTTTTCATTTTTCTTTTGTTGGCCTTATACTCCCATATCCTATATTTTTGGGTCTTTGGAGGCAATCTCTTGATTTGCTCCCATTTATTCTTCTATTTGTACCTCCTGCTCCTGTGCAAGTTCCTATTCTAGAGCTTCCTCCTGCTCTGGGATTTACACCTCTGGTTGTACGATGTCTCCCTGTAAATTCCCAAATTCATCAACCCTGAATACATCAGCAAATTCTTCTTGAGGGGGAGGATTTTTTGGGACATGAGCATGCTCTGGTTCTTTCTCTGGCTACAAGGAGTCAGAAGAAATGATTTCTACTTGTGGGATTTACAGCATCCTAAGCTCCAGTTCTATCTTTGGCTTTGGGCTGAGCCTTTTCTTCCACCTGGTGACCAAAGGACACCCCACATCCCTTAGGGCTGCCCATTCCTCTTCTGGATCCATTCCTGTCACCCTGACCATCAATGGTGCTAGTGAAGGGGAAGAGGGAGGACGGACAGGTCCATTCATGAGCACTGGAGTGGCCAACCATGTGATTAATTTCTCCCTCATCTTCTGGGAAGCTACTATTGATTGTTTCAGTTGTTCCTTTATGGGGGTCTCATGTAGAATTGGAGTTTCCATTATTCTTTTTCCCCTATCCTCTTCTTGTGAAGAGGTTCTGGCCCCGAAAGTCAACTTTTGTATGGTTGAGGTGGCCCTATAGGTACTCCTGAGGCATACTCTCTTAAAGTATTTGTGACTATGCTCGACCACATTGTGAGTGATTTCCTCAATTGTAGACCCCTCCTTGGAATTCCAGTCTACCGATGGGAGGGCCATCTTGTCAATCCCCTTTTCCTTGTACTGGGGATCTATTGTGGGTCCGACGTCTGAGAATTCATCTAGAAATTTTTGGATCTTCAACCTTTCCATCATCTCATCCAGATGTAATGTCAGCTCTGGACTTCAACATCATCCTATAAATCTTCTCAAAATTCCTCCATGTGATATCGGTGGGGCTCTTATGCCCGGGGAAGTGCCAATGCAATTTTGCCTAGTGGATCAAAGTTCTTCCGCGCTAGATAGAATTCTCCCATGTTTAGGCTCTTCAGCTCACTATCTACCTCCTTGGCTATGGCCAGAATACACAAGTAATTCCCACAAGTGATTGGGAATGGAACATTTGTCACCTTCTTTAAAGCGTACAACGCATGCAGCTCCAATATTTGTCTGCAATATTCCAAGAGAATTATCTTGTTCCCACATTGTTTGGGCAACAAGTAAGGTTTCTTGGAGAAGCTAGTTATTCTTATGTAAGTATGTTGCTGTAATTGGATGTAATAATGGCCATAACTTTTGACCAGATCCATTACCTCCTTGGAGAGGTGGTACCCTGCATCTCAAGTAGGCATGAGTAGGTTGTAGTAGATGAAGGCATCGTTCACCTAGAAAAAATTGGGGAAACTAGCCTCCCATTAAATTTGTGGGAAATAATCCTAGGGATCCTTCTAACCTAGGCCAATCCCAAGTACACCTGATGTGAGTATCCCATTGGTGACGGGTCGTTCTTGTGCTAAGGCCCAGAGATCATAAGAGGTCATATAGAATTTGCACTTTTGGGCCACCTAAGGAACTCAGAATCTACATGGTTAGAGATGATGGTAGCCCAATCAAAGTATTCCCCACTTGTGGTGATGCCAAGAAAAAAGTAATACATCCACACTAAGAACTCTTGGGCATGGGGTTACCTGAAGATCCGGCATAGTGCTATCATCCCCATCAGGATACTTTCTTTAAAATCAGACTAGGGGATCTCTAATTTCATTTTCTTTGGGTCCCTCTTTGGAGTCTTGAGCCAATGGTTGTTCATGTATTATCAGGCTATGACCTCCACCTGCTAATATTGCACTAAGGCATCAGATTTGGTAATGATAGTTGGGTTATCAAACTGAGAAATCCCCAAACCTACCCAAAAACTAGCGGCGTTGAGGGACACCATGGGGGTGGGATATGCAGTCGGGACCGGGGCTATGAGAATGATGGCCTAGATAGAAGAGTTTTAATGTACCAAAAGTGTGAGAATGAGCTCTGGGGCTTACACTAAGCATGGGAAACAAGCAGCCTTCAGAATCCCAGAATCCCCGATGCTGATCGCCAGCGGATCCCCGGACTATCACTGAATGAACATTATCTTGACTAGGGCCTGCATCTCGGCCCACTTTCCGATGTTGGTGTCAGTAATTAACTAAACTTGGGACTCAATGTTTGATCCCATGATGGTGTTGTCCCTTAGGTACTTCATGCTAAGAGGAAATTTTTCTAAGGCCCTCTCAATTTTGGATCTGACGACTGCCCTGGTGACCGCTGCGGAGAGAAGTTCCAGACTCCCAGGTGGTGAAGATGTGGAAGCCTCTAACATAATGAAGGTGCATTGTTCTAAAATCCTAAAAGGCAAGGCAACCATCAGAATTTGTAGATAAATAATATTCTGGGATCTAGAGATCTTACTACCGAGGCACGTTCTTTTCCTGAAAAGCTAGTTTAGGTTCAAAATCCTGAAAAGTATATATATAATACAAACTTGGAAAATTAACCGCTATTTGAGCCCAAGGTTTTTAGTGTACTTAATGGAAGTAAGATGTGGGTTGGTGAAGAAAAAAGACCCAAGGTTCAGAAAACTAACCGTTGGAAGATGTGAGCGAGAAGTGAGCCATCAGGCCCATGTGGATGTCAAATGGCTATGCAATAAATGGGGAGTTATGGCGATGGTTGTGCCAACTATCTGAACACATGAAAAGAAGAGGCCACATGGAAAACCTTAAATGCATATGTGGGACATAAATGGATCATAAAGGCTAGCTAACAAAGGAGAGAGAAAACCACCTATTTGAAACCAGCCAAGAGCCGAGTTTCAACCAGGTGGTATTCTGTCTGGAATGAGCTTGCAAACTTATATGAAACAGAGACAAAGCACGATGAGCTTGATGTGAGACCAAATAGATATAAATAGAATATACATCTAAGTATAGTAGGGCTGAAGGGTATATACATGGAAAATAGAAGGATATACATTAAATACACTGAATTTATAGTAGAAATACAACATAGAATGATAACCCTATACAAAATAACACAAAAAATGTACAAGCATATACAATATCTATGTTATCCTACACCCACATAGAGGGTGAACAACCCTCTGGTGGAGCCAACCCACCAACAGGTGGTGAACCAGATGACCAAAACATGGAAATAACATGAACAAACAAGACAAAAAATGCAAAACAAACAAAACAAAAAGCAGAAAAATGAAGGAAAGAAAATAGAGACACCAACCTAAAACCCAAAGAAAGGAAAGGAAGGAAAGGCACCCTAGATGCTCTGCAATAGCTTCCACCTCCAAATGATCACCAACCAGCACCAAAGACAACTTGTAATTGCTCTGAACAACTCTGAATAACTCACACTTAATTCTCGCTCAAGTCACTCTGTAATCACCTAAGAGTTTTTATCACGGTAACTGTGAAAATGACAGCTGATTCCTATTTATACCCGAGGTGAAAAGAAAGTTACCTTTCGTTCTGTAAACTCTAAAGTAGGCAGACCTCTGGACTCTAGGCCCAGGGATTCCGTGCATCCATACCTTCTTATAAAAAGAAGACATCGTGGCAGAGAATCCCAGAGTCTGGGGTTCGGCTCTTGGAAAAGGAACAACCAACTCCAGGACCGGGTCCTGGAGACACGAGGGAAAAAAAAAAAAAAACCAATGTTGCGAGACAAAAAACCCAGGGAAGGAAACAAAGAAATAGGCAAAAGACAAGGCAAGAGCCAAAAGCAAAAACAAAAAAGGGGGACCCAACATTTTTCACACAAAATGTAGGGACGGGGATGCAGGGCATAACACTTATGTTTATGATTTCCTCTTGCAAATAGCTTTCATGATATATTAGATAGGTTTAGCATACTATTTAGGGTTTGTGGTGTCCTATATGCTAAAATGCCTTTTTTTGGTCTTACAGTGGGAGAGCTCAAAAATTTGGTTAAAATGCAGAAGGCCATGGTGAGCTCACCACCAGACAGGAGGAATATACACAAAGGGCTGAGGGATGCTTTACAGAAAGACCCAAAAGAAAATAATTTACAACTAAGCATAGAAAATTTATAGAAAATATACAAGTGTTACACTGGTTTACAATTGCATAGAGGGCTGACGACCCTCTGGCGAAGCCATCCCACCAACGCGAGGCAACACCAAGAATAGAATAAAAAACCAGAGAAAGCAAAATGCAAGAAAAAACAAAAACAACAAGAAAGGACCTGAAGGGCCTACCTAAGGAATGAGGAATATAGGAGGATGAGCATGAGAGGTGCTCTGCAATTAATTAGTTTCAAATGACCACAAACACACAACTTCCCACCACTGTTAAGCACTGTTTAATCTCTAAGAAAAAATCACACTTAGTCGTTGCTAAAGCACCTTAATCACCTTGAATTGATCTGGGGTAATTTGTTCATGGTAAAATTAACAATGACTGGTGAAACCTATTTATACCCTTAGGGTAAAAACATACGGCACTTTCCTTCTGCAAATCCTGAAAAAGGCAAACCTCCGAACTCTAGGTCTCAGGATCCCATGCAACCACACCCTCTAACAAAAGAGGAAATAGTAACAGAGAATCCTGGAGTCCAGAATCTGGTTGGAACAAAGAAGACAAGAACACTCCAGGAGTGGGTCCCGAAGGAAGAGAAACCAAAAAGGGAAAGGAAAACACCGACCCCACAGAAGCAAAGGCCGGAGAAAACAAAAGGAAAAGAAACAAGGTAAACAGAAAAAAAAGGGGGACCCAACATTTTTCCCACAAAATGTAGGGATGAGTATGCAGGGAATAACAAATAGAAACTCACTGGGATGAATGCCTAAGAACATTTGAGAACTTCAGAATCTCTAATTAGAAAAACCAAAAGTCACCTTTACCTGGAGTATTCTGCTTGCAAGGTGCGAGATGTATGCGGAAAATTTGACTCATCATTGATTCAATGCTTTGGTCTTTTGTTAGTTGTGTAGTGTGTTCTTTTGAAAGAAAATCAAGCCAATGATTCCTGGGAGAAATAGAGAGGAGGCACTGAATGTATTGAACCAAAATCACTATATCTTTCTTAGTCTCGCAGATCCCAAAATTCACTATTCTTTAGTTCTTTCTTTTCTTTTCTTTTGAAGATGGGAAGGTGGTACTTCTCTCACCATGAACCTTAAGATTAGATAATTTTTATGGCAGTACTTCTTTCACCTTGCCATCCATTTTAAATTGCTGAGTAGGGGAGACATTCTAGACCTGGGATATTTTTATGATTTTCAAACTTGGCCAATCATTAGTTCAACCAATCTACTCTCAAGGACCATGTGATTACTTGCTTCTTAGATTTTCTGTTAACCAATGTTAAGACTATCCAGATATGAATCAGATGAAGATTACCCATAACATTTTACCATACTCATAAAATAACCCCAAAGTGCAGATAAATTCCACCGTGCTAACAATAGATTCTAGACTAATCAAACTACATAAGGTACCATTCCAAGGACTAGATTTTATGCAAAGCATACCTATCTACAAGAAGAGGGAAACATGTTGGGAACCTGTAAAACAAGGTGCAAAGAAAAAATAATACCAAAGACAAAAAGAAAGAAGACGGAAGGCCATCCTGGAGGACTGTCGACAACTATTTACAAGGACAAGGCACTCCCAAGGAGCACCGAAAAAGATATTTATAGGAAGGGAAATTTTTTACATATAATACAACTTTCATGCAAACTTACCACCCACCTCATTTGAAGTAGTGTTTGAGGAACTATCCATTGATGGGAAATGGAATAGCTTCTCCAGTCATAGTACTAAGGCGATAAATATTAGCCCTACAGATCTCAGAAATTAGATATGGTCTGAGCCAGAGCCTTTGAAACTTGGTGTGCTTTCCTTTCTTCTCATGGGCCTTGTCCCATAGAAGGACTAGGTCCAAAATCCAGAAGGCCTTATATTGGGATCTTTGGTCAAACCATTTCTTAACAACTGCTTAATGATGTACAAAATGTTCTAGTGCCACATCTCTTTGTTCCTCCATCCTCACCAGGTTTAGGAGCCTAGCCTCCATAATGTTGTCCCAGTTGTTAAATTATTGGATAAACTGTAAGACCAAGATTTGTAATTTGATAGGGAACATAGGAATTTGGCCATAAACCTAATGAAATGGGGAAGTCCCCAGGGCTATCTTGATTCTAATATGGTTTGCCTAGAGGGTGAACCTAAGCTTTTGGTGCCAGCTCTGGGGGTTCTGTTCTAGCAAATTTTTGACCACCTCTAACAGATTTTTATTAGTAGATTCAGCCACGCCTTTACCCTAGGGGTAATAGTTGCTGGAGAACTTCAAGGTGACCTTCCTCTCATAGGTCCATTCTAGAATTTGCACCAAAGAAAATGTTGGACCATTGTCACACACTATAGCAAAGGGAATTCTAAATCTGGTGACTATGTTTTCTTCCAGGAATTTGATAACTATATCCACCATGTTATTCTTACATGGAGTTGCTTCAGACCACCAGGTGCAGTAATTGGTCGCAGTCAAAATATACCGGTGGTTGGTGGATGAGTTGGGGTTGATTTCCTTGATAAAATCAAACACCCATTGGGAAAAAGTTCAAACTTCAAAGACCGACTGTAAAGGCATGGCCAGGTTTCACTCATGATGGGCTACAGTTTGGAAAGTGTGGCACTTCCTCACATGAGGGTAGATGTCTTTGAAGATGAAGGGTCAATAGCATTTGGCCCATAGAATATAGTGGTCAGTGGTGTCAACTAAGCCATGCCCAGTTCCAAACTGCCCGTGAAATTCTTCTATCATTTTAGCAGCTTGGTCCCTATCTATACACCAGAGGTAAACTCCCTCAAAGTTCCTGCAGAAAAGTGTTCCATTTTTTATCATGAAGTGTGTGCTTTTCAGTTGTAGGGCGTGAAATTTTTGGGGGGGAAGCCCATCCAAGCATCTATTGTTGATCAATAGGTACACCAGGTCAGTATACCATGGGTCTTGAGTGATGGACTCCACCGTATAGATTTGACATTCAATATTTGGAGTTACTTCTGTCATCAATCTACATAGTCCCTAGCCTCAAACTATCTTCATTGGTTGCATTTCTAGATCATATTCTTGGTGGATGGCCATCCATTTCCCTCGGCTTTTACCCATTTCACTCTACAATAATAAATATTTAATTGTCTGGTCCTGGATGATAGCATGCACTTTGCTCCCGATGATATAGTGTCAAAATTTCTTCACGACCTGGACTAGAGAAAAAGCCTGCTTTTCCAAAGGTAAATATTGGACTTTGGCATTTTTGAAGGGGGATCTCATGAAATAAATGGGTGATTCTTTCCCTTCAACCTTATGGGTTAGGACTACTATTGCAAAATGCAGTGAAGTAAAGGAGTATATCTGAAATGGGAGGGAATACTCTGGCCTTGCCAGGACTGGTGCCTCCACTATGGTTTGCTTGATCTAAGAAAATGCTTGCTTCACTATGGGGCTCCACTAAATCTTGGTATCTTTCTTCATCATGTCATTGAGTGGTTTAACTATCTCAGAAAATCCAGTGATGAACTGCCAGACAAAGTTTATCTTTCTAAAGAAATATCTCTTTTCCTTTTATTGTTGGGCATCTATAGATTCAATAGTGCTTCAACTCTCTCAAGGTCAATGGATATCCCCTTCTCAGAGACTATATGCCTAAGAACTTCCCTTTAGTGACCCCATATATGCATTTCTTAGGGTTGAGGGAGATGCCATACCAGCGACATCTCTCCAAATTTGGGTGAGGTAGGCGGAATGATCACACCTATCTTGGGAAAAGACTATCAAATCATCCATATAGATGATTATACATTTGTTAACAAGTCCCTTGAATGAAATTTCCATAGCCTTTTGAAATGTGGCCCCAGGCTAATGAGGCCAAAGGGCATTCTCTGATATGTAAACATTTCCCACTTGGTGGTTGTTGGTTAACAGTTTGTCCTCCCATTAGATTTGTAATCTCTGACTCTTTTAGCACCCAAGGTGAGAGAACAAAAGGATGTCACTAAAAAATGGGTCAGTGCATGTTATCTATCATTGCCCTCTGAATTGATAGGTACAGCTCCCTGATTGTGTTTGATATGCAATGAATATGTCTTTCTATTGATCATCAGGTCATCTCTTGTGTGATTTAACCAAATTGCTTGTAGACAAAAACAATTCAGGCAAGGATAATGTGAA
>MU226838.1:1803885-1851811 GCA_018584345.1 Thuja plicata | reverse complement strand
GGATCTACAACCTACCCAAATATGAAAAGACCTTAGAACAACCCACCCGGCTAAGAGAAGGAAAGGCAATGACAGGGAAACCCGACAAAGATAGCCTACCTAAGAAAGACTTAGACCTAGACTCAGATTGACCAGACTGACTTGACATAACCATATGACTCCAATAATGCCAAAAAAAAGGGGTGACTGAAAGTCAGACAACAGTGGTGAATGTCTCTTTATCCCTATCTTCATACTTAACCATAACTTGGTTATATCTGGAGTACCCATCTAGGAAAGACATCATTTGGGCACCATTAACAATTTGTAGCACCTCATCCAATGAGGGGAGAGGGTGATTTTCCTTCTTGGATGCCTTGTTTAAATTGTGAAAATTGACACAGGCAAATCTCACCATTTTTATTAAGAATTGGGACAAGGTTGGCCACTCATGTTATGTGTCGGATAGGAAAGATAATCCAGTCTGATAGTAGTATCTGAACCTCCTGATGAATTAAAGGTTTGACCAATGGGTTCACCAACCTTTGGTTTTGCCGAAAAGGCTTAGCATCTAGTTTCAATGGGATAGTATGAGTCATGATGGATGTATCATAGGTTTTAAGATCCTCATATCAACACACAATAATGTCAATGTATTCTCAAAGAACTGCGAGAATATTCTCCTTCTCCTCTAGGGAGTAGGTGGTTCCAATATGCATAAATTTTTCTTCATCGGCCTTGCCAATGTTAAATTTTTTAATTTTTCCTCCCTCAGAGGAGGGTGATATCTTTTCTCAGCCCCAGGGGTCCAAATCAAAGATGCTTTCAAGAGATACCATCCCCTTGGGGATGGTGTTGGTTGGTAGGTCTATGATCTCATCATCTTCTTCACCCTCACTGGTATCATCATGATCTCTTTCTTCCACTATCTGATCCTCAAAGATGCCAATATTGGCCATGAAGGTGAGAATATGTTAGTCATCCTTGAAAACTTGAAAAATGGGTGATATTGTCCAGGATGGACGAGGTGGGGACCATCTCAATAAAAAACTTCCAGAACTGGGAATTAGCCATCGGCTCGAGGGTGCTGGCTGACATAGCAAGGAAATCCATAACATAGTTTCATTTCTAGGGAATAATTTCAATGCCAAAAGCATGAAATTCCTCAATTAGGTTCCATGTTTGATTGTGTTATATGGCTAGTCTTTTTTCATGACACGTATATTGGCTCCAAACCTGCTTAACTTTCAACTATGAATCACCCATTGCCCGGAGGTGAGTGATCCCTTTTCTCAATGCAAAAAGGAGTCTATGGACCAAGGCCTCATACTCCATGAAATTATTGGTGTAGTTGAACTACAACATGTACGACATGAGGAAGGATTTCCCCCATGGATTGATTAGTTCCACTCCATCCCGCAGCCTTGTTTAGACTGGGATCTATCAAAATTTAGAATCCACAAGTCGTTGTTCATTTTTGAGGTCTGGGAAGGTGAAGTGGTGTTTGGATTGATTTTGGGAGGGTTAGGAGGTGATTCCCCTGGCTCTGATGATGCATGGGTGAGTTTTTTCTTTGGAGAAGCCTCTTGTGTGGATTCCTAGACAAATGACACCTTCGGTGCACTGCCAGATGGATTACTTGGTCTAGGTGAATCAGCTTTATGTTTTTTCTCTTAGAGGGTGTTGATATGGTGGGTAGCAGTAGGAATGCAAGGCTCACACTCTATTTTAGAGTGTTTCTGATAGTGTAGTCGACACCAAGTTCTAGACAAGAGAGTGGAAAGAGTTTTCGTGTTACCTTGTGAGTTTGCCTCACACCTCAATTTCTCGTCCAGGTCCTGAATTCTCTGAGCAACTATGAGATCCTCCCTGCGAGTGAAATCAAATGTTAGGATTTCTAGTGGTCGGTACACCCTGAGGGAAGATTCAGAGAAAAGGAATTTGTTTACCCTCCTGACTTTGCTGAGGGCCCACTTCATTCTTGGTTCACTCACCACCCAGATTTGGTTCGATTCCCCCTTCCAGGGGAGCCACAAGTGGGAGAAGTCTGTGGATATATACCCGTTAAGGGCCTTAGACCAATTATAACTTAACAACATCCCATAGATCTATGAGATGTCTACCACTTGGATGTCTATTGTGCTTGATATATGGGGGTCTTAGATGAGATAAATTTGGACATTTTTCAGCTCACCTACCATTTTCACAGAAGTTTTGTCCAATTGGACTACTGCACCTTTGGATGGAGTGGGAGTGAGTTCAAGCTTCTAGCATATGGATAAGGGCATGAAGTTTCCCAAATCACCAGAATCTACTAGGCAGTTGTGTAGGTAATTCCCTTGAATGTTTAATCCTGGTAACAAGGAAGGATCCTCGGTGTTTCCCTGGAAGATGGCCAAGTTGGCATCGTTAAATGTGATAGTCTTTGGTGGATGACTGATGGCTTTTGGGTTTCCTAAGAGCTTTAGAAGGGAATTCTTCTACTTGGGAAAATTCATCAAAACCTCCATCAAGGTCATGGAGGTGGTAGTGTTTTCTAACACCTGGGAAATGTCAAACCGTCCCCCCAAGTAGAGTTGACTTCCCCCAGCTGAGTCCTTGGCTTGGTTAGAGCTAGGCCCTTTCGAAGGGAAGGATCGATCAATTGTTTTGTCCTGAGGAGGGGTATCTTTGGGAGGCGTTGCAATGTAAACTAGCCCTTTACCACCATGGCTCTGAGTATTGTAAGAATTCTGTGGGTTGGTGAAGGCATTGGCCTCAAAAGCTGAGAGATTCATCAAAGAATCCCTGTAATTAGGGCTCTTCTTTGTCCTTTTTATCTATCCCAAAGAAGACCATCTCACACATGAAGGCACTATGAGTAGGATCTGATGCAGATATTTCTGGAGTAGGATCAACAGGTTGTTTTTTGTCTAACTGGGAAATCATGATGATCTTCTCTAGCGTGGCACAGTTCACCTTGGAATGACAGTCGGTGTCATGCAATCTACACCAATTAGTCAGGGGGTGGAATTCTGCAAGCTGTGCTGAATGACTGGGTCCACCACTACCCCAAGTGGTGTTTTGGTTTGGAGAAGGACCTTCAATATTTTCATTATTGTTACATTGTTTTTGATTAGGTAGAGGCCCGTTATTGTAGTTCCCGCCTTCAGAGTTGGTATTTTGTTGTCCAAAGAAAAGATTCTTTTTCTAGGAATTAGAGTTATGAGGCATAGAAGGCCCCACCTTTAGCTATCCCATGTCCATCATTAGGGAGGACACCAATTACCGGAGGGATTCAACCTTAGCAGACAGCTGGGTAGTTGTGTCACAATTTGACGATTGTTGTAGTGGGTTCCCGTGGAAAGTGGAAAAAAATCCCAGAGTCAAGGATGAAAATCCTCTAGCTGTGAGAAACTAGAAGAAAGGTACTCTAGAGGGTTTTGTTGAGGGTTGTTGAATTTTCTGTAGCTGGTTCCAAGGAACAAATCCCAAACCCAGTATTGTCTGGGCTTACGATGGATAAACATACTAGGCCTAGAGGTCCATCAGTGGTGGGCCCATCGCCATCGTAGGAGAAACCATTGTTGGATTGGGGTTGTATCCCCTTATGTAAGAAGTTTCATCAGGTATCATGTTGAATGGTATTCTTTGTCCAATCCTACCGGGAGCTTTTCTCAAACCATGGGACAAATCTAGGGCTAGGTTGTAGACCTTCGCCAAATTATCCTAGTCATTTGCAGCTGTAGTTCTCCAAAGGATAGTGGAAACAATAGGGTCCAAAGCATTCAACTATGTCTAGGTGGTTACGTCAGTGGATGGGATGAAGGGGCCCATGCACCACTTCAAGGCATGTTGGAACCGATGGTTGAATGCTGTGAGTGGTTTGTTTGGTTCCTTCATAATGGAGATAAACTAGCTGTGGTACCATGCTGGGTCCACATGTACACGAAAGGCTTCCAGGAAGGCATCTTCCATATCCTGCCGATTGTTGATGGATTTGGCTGGCAAGTTGAGGTACCAATTTAGCTCATTTTGTCCCAAGGATAGAGGAAACATCTGGGTTACAACATCATGATATTGTATCCGGTGTCAGTTCATGGCATCCTTATAGGCCTGGAGGTGTTCTTCTATGATTCATGGGCCTAGATGCTCATATTTGGGGTAGATCTTCTTCGGGTTTGGAGGAAGATCATTGGTAGCACCGAGGAACTACCACATTGGGGACCCGATGTTACCGAAGTAAGTAGCCATTGGGGGTGTTTGATTTTGGCTATATTAAGTGTTGTTCCCTGGGATTATCTAAGGGACTAGGGTATTTTGAGGTGTAGCAAATCCCCAGATAAGGTTGGCTGACTACTTTGCTTGTGGGGTCCTTTTGTTTCAAGCGGGAGGCTCAAGTTCAACAAAATTTTTGGGATTTGGGATTGATCTAAGGATCCTTTCAAAGTGCAAGGGAAAAAATGACCCTATCCTGCTAAAAGCTTGGTTCCTAAAACTATGGCTTGGGGAACCCTCGAGTAGTGTAAAACTAAATATTATAAAGGAGAAAAGCTCATCTCCTCCTTCTAGCAACAGTTTATGTTGATGGGACTTTGTGACCGATCTGATTAATAGATGATAAGTTGTCATCGGGTACCGAGGTACTGGCCAACTTCACCTGTAAAGGATTTTTGGAGAATAAATCCTCTGGGCCTTCAAGCACCTAAGTGTGGGGTCTTAATGGTGTGGGGAAGCTAAGTCAGGAAAGTGAATGTTTGTTCAGGGGGATATCTGGTTTTACTCATCTTCTTTAGGGATTTTGGAAATGGGGATGGGGTTTCCTCCAAGCACATTAAGATTACCAAAATAAATAACAAAAGATAGGCTAGAGTTAGATTTTAAGTACTTCTACTTATAGTTATGCAACATATTTCCAAGATCAACAATTCTTGAATGAACTACACTAAATACTAAATACATACAAAACTAACGATTCATACATATTCAATAGAAAGGGGAAATGAGATCATTAATCTAAACAAAGCATTAGAACAAAGGACATCAGAGACATACAGCACAAAAAGATATCGTTAACTCAGAGATCAGAACATCAACAACATCATTTCCAAAAGTGTTCCTCCTTATTCATTAACAAGGTGTTCCAGCATCACTGGTGTGTACATCCATGGCCCCAAGGGAGCATCTAAATACTAAGAACTACTGAACATTGAGCTCTTGCAACTACTGGAAATGAAATGCTAATAGTATTGGACTGCAGAATTATCAATTTTGTCAACCCTTGTTATGAGGTTGGACCTCTTATTTATACACATATCTTTCCCTAAAGCTTAACCTAATCTAACTACACACTTAACATTAAAATACATTATCTGGTGGCTAGTACTACCTATGCCACTTACAATCACCTGAAAAAGAGAACAAGTCTGAAAAGATGGAAGAAGAAAAGAATTGGCATAGAAGAGAGTGTCGGCATATTAATAGAAGAAATCTGATCCTCTCAATATTTGAGGCAACATGCCTCATCAATGCAAAATGTGTCTCACTATCTTCGATGGACCAGGTAGTTAATGCTAGAGCTGCATCTTAGGAGAATCATCTGTCAAAGCCATCTTTCTGTCTGACATGCCTTATCGGGATCACCTACCTATTGACCCCCTTATTAACAGCTTGACAATGACTGGTTAGCTTCAGAGAACCTAGACATGGGTCACTGTGAAAGAATACAAAACTTTGGACCCAGAATTTTGGAGCCCGAGAGCTTATGCTCAAATAATAAAGAATTACAAAACTTGAACTCTGCTAGTAAAAATCCCTAGAGTCTGGAGAATTTATTGTTCCATGTATGTTTTGAAAGCCTCCAAAAGCTAGGGAATTCCCTCTTCATCGATGCCCTTGATCCATGCCCAGTGATACATGGCCGCCCCCACCTTCTCACCCAAATCTAAGGTGTTTCCCTTGAATTTTGTGGCCATATTTGCTACATCATAGGCCTGGAGCATCATGCGGGATAAGCATGACATTCTCACTCCATCCATCTCTCCTGGGGACTGATATCATGACTTCATTAGTTCATCAAACTTCCCCACAACATGGTCTACTAGAGTGCATGTATTTTTGCTAAAGGGATTGACTCCTGAAACCCTTGTAACAAATACTTTGTGTAAATTTAGAGAATACTCTACTCTAGGGACCTTGTCTTTCAGGGTCTCTACCAATTGCTTGCTAATCTATAATTTGAGATCAAGTTTGGAGTGCTGGACCTAGATGAAATTGAAAGAATCCTCCCCCAAAATTCCCATCTCCATGATGGGTTCCTCCCCGAGGTTCACAAGCTTTCCTAGCTCGCTCTTCCAAGCCTTATATTGTTTGGCTTCTCCCTCTCATATAGAAATGGTATTTTAGGCATGGTGTAAAATTTTACCAGTAGTGTGTAGGTCTGGGAGTGTTGTCAGTCATCGACTGTGTGCACTTTCTTTTTCATGTTCCTTAGCATGTCAACATCACCATATGGAAGTGGTGCTCCGAATGTAGAAGCTTTCAGACAAATTTTACCCAATGGCTGTGCCAACTCTGTTAATAATCTAACAAGATTTACATTCTTCTCCTTTTCTTATTTAAGCCTCTAGGCTTGATTGTCATACCGGGCTTTAATTTATCGATGAGCCTATTTCAACAGGTCCAGTTCACCCTGCTTATCCCCCTTCCCCATAGCTACCTCTATGACCATGTATTTGGCAACACTTACAACTGATTCCTCTTTGTCTGGGGGAGGTGTCATGATGACCATGACTGTATCTCCACCCAGACTAGTCTGAATGGAGTGGAGGGTCCGAACCTTCTTCATCTTGGGGGCACCTTACATTTGTGCCATCATCTCAGCCAGGGAGAGATGGCCTTTTTCCTCCCCCAAGGCCTTCCTCCTCTAAGACTCCACCAACCAGTGTGGTGGCGGGGGTGGTCTTTTTGCTAAGGCCTAATCTTGTGCATTCCCTCTAGGATTCTGTTGTTCATCCCTGGTATTTATAGTCTCTTCAGACTCTTTCTCTGTGTTCTCGGGGCCACCTGAACTATCCACCTTGGTGGTATCAATTTTTTCTTCCTCGATGCTCCTGTCCTTAGCAGCATCAGTGGAATCAACATTTGTATCTCTGGGGTTTTCCCCCTTATCTTGTTGCTACTACTGTTGTTGTTCTCTGACATCATCTGTTGCAACATCCTCCTTTGTTGGTGTATTTTCTAGAGGTGGTAGAGGTTTCTAGAAAATGTTTGACTATTGGGCCATTGAGACTTGTGTGTGAGAAATTACACCTTCATGAAATCAGGATTCAAAACTGCAATTCTATGGAAAGAAAACAACAATTTAGCCTAAAGAATTGCAATTAAATCCATGACATCTCATGGTTCTCTATCTAAGCTCTGTTGAAAGAGCTCTCAGCCTTAATCTCTCTCAAGGAAAATCCTAGAATGAGAAATTGATAACAAAATTCCTAAATATAGCTCAATTCTCTTAAGATGTGTGCTTTGAAACTCAAATGCTCATGATTATACTCCTAGAATCAACAATTTTCTTCTCAAAATGACTAAAATACTCTCAATTGCTAACAAATTCCCTATAATAAGGATGCTATATATTTGAATTTTCTAGGATATGAAATGCATACAAAATGGCTTGTATTTATAGAAAATTCCCAAGGGTAGGGGGTAGAGTGTATTGACCATGGGTTAATCCTTGGTTGAGTTTGATCCCTCAAATGGTTTCAAATTGGGGGACCATTTAAATGGTTGTCCTCAAAGGGTGGGACAAGAAGACAAGATCCTCAATTCTCATTGGTTGATTAAATTGAGTTGAAAGAAATTAGGATTTATTTAATTCAATAATTTAATTAAATTAGCCATGTATGGGTGAATGGGTTGGATTTGATTTTTGATTTAAAAATAATAAAATTTATTGATTAAAATC
This sequence comes from Thuja plicata, assembly GCA_018584345.1. Taxonomy (NCBI): domain Eukaryota; kingdom Viridiplantae; phylum Streptophyta; class Pinopsida; order Cupressales; family Cupressaceae; genus Thuja; species Thuja plicata. The sequence goes on along the minus strand of MU226838.1, from coordinate 1,843,890 downwards.
AATTATATAATTTTGATTGATCCCTTTTAGGCTTGAATTTGATTATTTGATTTCATGATTATTTTAATCCTTTGATTTTATTTGATTTTGTCCAATTTCCTTGACAAATGTCCATTTGAATGAATTTGATCCATTTTAATGCATTTTGATGAGATTTAGGGCAATTGGCTGAGATTTGTAGATTTGGATGATTAAGAAACACCTGGTCAATTTTAGGTGTCTACAAATGCCCCTCTTTGAATTGATGTGCGAAGCGCATTGATTCAAAGTAAACTTGATGTCTTGATCATTGATTTGATACTAATTGCTTGATTGATTAACTGATGTGAAACCTGATTGATAATTTGATAACCTAATGTGAAACCAGATGCAAAACTTTGATGTGAAACTTGATGCAGAATTTGATGTAAAACTTTGATGCAAAAATTGGATGTGAAACTTGATGCAGAACTTGATGTGAAACCTGATGCAAAACTTGATGTGAAACTTTGATACGAAACCCTGATAAAGTTTGGATTTTTAATGCCCCAGATTTGATATAAGATATGAGGTAGCATCCTGATTTGATGACATGATGATGCCCCCTCAGAAATGAAAACATGTTGATATTCAAATGCCAAAAATTTGATGAAACTGATGAAGGATAGATCCAAGATGATTTCATTTCTGAAAAACATTGATGACGATCTTGGAAACAAAACATGCCCCAGTGTGAAGAGAATTTGATGATAACATCTATGATTGAGAAAATGTTGTTGATTTTTTAGATAAGTTGATGATGTTTGGATATTACTTGATGTCAGTCAGAATCACTTGGTTGATCTTGTATTAATGTCAATCGGATAGTTAGGTTGATGGATTGATTGGATAAATTGATAATTCTCTCTCAAGATCTAGAGAGACGAACAAATGGATTGATTTTCCTTCCTCAAGATCTCGAGTTAGGAAATTTGATGCACTCAAGATGAGCAAATGGATGATAGGATAAATGAGTGACGTTAGATGATCAATTGGATGATTCAACTGCTATTCGATTGGATTGGATTGTATTTGATTAGATGATGGGAGGATAATAGATAGGGTCATTTGATATGATTTAGGTGCAGATATAAGTATAGGTGATCGATAGAATGAGGTTGCCCCTAGCTGATCAAATGGTGAGGTTGCCCCTAGGTGAGAAGATATATATTGATGATATCCTTGATGTAGCATTGATTATTTGATAAATCAGACATTTGATGACATTGATTAGGGCTTTGATGATGTAATCATGATTAAATTTAACCTCCTTGATTAAGGAAAATCCCATAAACATGAAATTAATCTATCATGAAAATGCAATTAATCTAACATGAAAATGCAATGCAACTAATTGTCCTTGAGGTTTGTGAAAGAAATGAAAACAGAGATATATTTTCATCATTGAGCATTTTGGAACTAGGATTCAATACAATCCTTACTAGTGCCACTGTGACCATAAGAATATGAATATGAATATGAATTTCATTTTGTTTGGTAACCCTCTGTAAAACCGAGTACAACACTCACTAGATGAATGACCAACTATGGGAGTATGAATACCGGTTTAATCAGATTCAATGTTGCAAGTGGATGTTGGTATTAAGATATTGAAGATCTAAATAGACAAGGTATCCTTTTGTGTGAAAAAATAAAGGATAACCCTCCTTCCTATATGAATGTCCTCGATGGTTCTTTGATGACCATGTCATTAGACAAATTCACATAAGTTAGTGAATCTTCCTCAAAACAGTCACACAGATGTCAAGAAAAACATCATGTCTCCATCATCGCCAATCTAGTTGAAACATCATCGATTAGCTAAAAAAACATGACTCAAAAAATTCAATGAAAAACTCATCAAAATTTCAAGTGTGTAGCAATGTATCAAGATTTTCAATAAGAATTCCAAACATTCTGATCATGTAGGATCTTGTCAATTTTTAATCCTGATAAAATAAGGTCAATGAAACTCAAGGATCATGTTGTAGGATGAAACTGTTTAGAGTTGAACAATGATATCCATCAAAGGTTCCAAAATATCTCTCCTCTGAATCTAAAAATATGCTTCTATCGTGTGACCAAAATTGTGCACTTTTGAATCCGGTTTACCAAAATCCATGATGTTTGCCCCCAAGTGATAAATGTGATCAATGTGAAACTTAGGGCAAAATGAGACCTAAAATGCAACAATGCATTTGAAAGACTTTATGCAAGATTTTTGGATTTTTTTAACATTTTTTAATTTTTTAGAGATTTTTCATTTTTTAAGGGAATTTTTGAATTTTTTCATTTTTTAGAGATTTTTTGAATTTTTTTATTTTTTAGATATTTTTGATTTTTTTATTTTTTTGATTTTTTGATTTTTTGAATTTTTTGAATTTACCATCTCTCAAACAAGATCACATTGGTTTTCCCCCAATGTCTAGCAAGGTATAGGACATGAAAGATGCATTGGCAAGCTTATGAATTAGAAATGGAAAGGCCATGATGGATAAAATGTGTGAATATGACCCTTAGGACTATCTCCTCAAAATTACCCAAGCTAAGGAAAAAGGATATAGCAATGTGAAGCATGTTTTTTGGATAAGCAACAAAAGTCAATGATGCAGTTCTAGATAGCATATAGGATAATGAAATGATGTCATGAAAGGGAGTAATCCAAAAGAGTGGACATGTCAAGAGGTTTTGATAACAAATTTTTCACTTTATGTCCTTCATTTCCAATCAAGACCAATGGATCAATTTGGGTAAGATGTGAATAAGATAGCACGATCAGGATAAAGGGGTTATGGAGGCTATGAGGGGATGATTTTGGATCATGGAAAGATTGCATAGGAATAATGAAGGTGGATTGGGGAGAAGCAAGATCATGATAGGGTAGCTTGGATGTAGCAAGTAAATAAGCTGATGGAAAGGATAACAGTGTCAAGATACTTGATGCTCATGGATATGTTCAACCTTGTCAAGACCAAAGGTAAAAGAGGGAATATGGATGCAAGTGAGATAAATGATAGGAAGATGGAGGATAGCATGGATGAAACTTGCCCCCAAGTGTAGACTGCAAGAGGAAGGAATTATGCATGACACTTGTTTGCCAAGTTTTCATCATGGTACTTGCCCAATGGGCCACAAGAAGTGATTTCTCTTTACTTTTGCTACCAAAGCACCCATTTTACTAGGTTTTCACCAAGGCACTTTTCTCTTTTTTTCAATTTTTTTTTCTTTTTTTGTATTTTTCAATATTTCCCCAACATTTGGCTCTTTGGATAATGCTCCTCTAAAAGATATACTATAATAAACCATGGCGATGGCTAGGATGCTCAAAGATATTGATAAGGTGATGATAAAGGACACATATGGAGGATAAGGGTAGATGGTGGTAAAGATTTTATGCCATAGATTGGATAAGAGGGATGGAAGGATGGAAAGTATGTGTTGGATAATGAATGTGAGGATAAGAAGAAGGTATGTTTGGATGGAAATGTTAGCAAGATCAACTTTGACACACACTTTGAAGGGTGGTGGAATGATGGAGGAACAATGGATGAAGGAGGTGAGGATGTATTTGAGGTAATGGATTTTGGGATATAGGAACCCAAAGTATAAATGGAACATGGAAAATGTTTGGAAGGAGATGGAATGGAAGCCTTTGGAAGCTTGAATGTCAATTTTGATTTTTCTTTTGTATGCAAGTCTTTCAAAAGTGACTTCAAAATCCACATTGTCTTTGATTTTTCTTTCTTTTGTGATTCTTATGAATGCATTTCTTCAATGAGGGATTTAGGAACCCACATTTTCTTGGATTTTTTCTTTTTTCTTGGTGGACCTTTGTGGCCTTTTGGATATTTATTTTTTCCCTTTAGACCTTTGTGGCCTTTTGGATATTCTTTTTTTTTATTTTCATTCACATGTTGATTAGATGGGACATGGTGATCTTTATACACATGTAGATTCTTGGATTTTTGCCTTTTATGTTGAACATTCAAATTGCTTCCAAAAGACTTAGGAATTTTGGGTGAATAGGAAGAATATGGAGGGCTCATATGGATTGGTGTTTGGAAATTATTCAAGTATGTGTGCCTTTATTGATCTTGATACATGGCAGGGTAAGTGAATGCAGAACTAGGGATGGTAGGAATGGTTGATGGAGGAATATATGGACCTAATATGGATGGAAGGGATGAAGAATTTAGCTTTGGGACATAGGAACCCAAAATGGATTTGGAGGATGGTGAAGGCATAAGGTTGCGTTTGAATGGAGGGAGAAGAGGTGTGAAAGAGATATCAAAATCTTTGCAATGAGTTATATTTCCAAGGCTCTCATCTTTAAGATTTATCTTTATATCAATAGGCTCATGAGTAGCTTTCATAGGAGAAGCTTTGATAGGATCAACCGAATCTTGATGGGATTTATTTTCATGCAAGGGATTTGGAGGAATGATGGTTTCTTGAGGTGAATATGGAGGAATATGACAAGGACTTGATGGGATATTTCGATCTTGACAAGGATCTTAGGATGGTGTAGAGAGGGTTCTTTTCTCTTGATTTTCAATATGCTCATTAGAAATGGTGGAAGGGATATCTTGATCGTGCTTGGGAATTAGACTAGGCATAGAGCTTGGACAGACACTTTGTTTGTGAAATGGAAGGATATCAGCTTGGAAGACATGAAAGGGTGCAAGGGGGTCATCACAAGCTTCTATGAAAATGGGACCTTCATCAAATATAGGAGGAGATTGTTTAACATCTTGATCTTGATCTTTATTGATAATTGTTTCTTTGCTCTTTGGATTATCCTCTTGACATGGAGCCACTTCTAAGGACAAGGTAGATTCTTGGATATGCATGGGGAATGTTTGGAAGAATGATGGAGAATCCTTTTGAATAGGCATTGAAGCATATGAAGCTTTAGGGTTCAAGATCTTTGAAGCATAGAAACAATTTGCAGCAAGATGTAAGTTAGCTTGGGTTTCTTTAAGAGGTAGCCCTTGAGGGTAGACATAGTCAACATGAAAAGTATCATCATTAGGCTCACTCTTTGGTGGAGGAATTTTAGATAGTTGTGAAGCTTTGTGAGATGGAAGAAGGATGAAAGGAGTAAAGGCTATGGGAGAAACCTTTCTAGATAGAGGTTTGTATATTAGATCTTTCTTGAGAATGGTACCTTCCTCTTCATTATCTTAATCAAAGATAGGATAGTCATGATGTTGTTCTTGATCAAAGGTGGATTCATTGTGCTTAAATGCATCTTTGTTTGAAGAAGATGAATATATGGATGGCTCATGTTCATAAAGAAAAGGACAGATGGATCTTAATGATGCCTTGTTATATGATGTATCATTTTCTTTTTTCTCATCCTTCTTTAAGGTTGATATGTAATCATTATGAGGAAGGGTAGCTCCTAATTGAGAAAAATATGCTTCTTTATCCCTCTTCAAAATTATGTGCATTGTTTCCATAAAAATAGGATATTGGGATGCCTCCAATATTTCATCTTCAGTTACTTCATCATATGGAGTCCCATGGAGATTTTGATCTTGATTTTGACAATTATTCCCCACCATAGGATTGATTTTTTTCTCAAATAGATTCATCATTATAAGTGTTTGAAGGAATATGATCTATTTGATGCACTGGATAGAAAAATATCTAAAAAGGGTATCCAAATATGATTTCAAAATCTTTCCCAACCCTTGGGAAATGCCCCCTATTTTCCCTTCTTTATTTCTAGACGCCACTTGCCTGTGTGTAGGCAACCTTTAAATGTTGGTACACAGTTACTGGAATTCCTCTACGCGGCACTCTGCAGTTCGCAGGTGGCACAAAATTGTTTGTAGGTAGCACAGAGTTGTTTGTAGGTGGCACAAAATTATTTGTAGGCGGCTCTTTGCTGATCAAACTTGAAATTTTCAATTTTTTGGATTTTAAAAGTTTAATGGTTTTGATCAAACCTGTTAAAGAATATTCTTGCATAAAAATGAAGTACAAACTCAAGACACACATCAAATTTGCACCATATCCCTAAAACAACACTAAAAGTGTATGTTCTCGGATGTTTTTACAAGTACAACACAAGAAATTCTTCAAAGCAATCTACCTAGAGTCAAATTTGGATTTTAATAATGACTCTAGAAGGTAGGCTTACTATTTTAACTAGTTTTAATCACACCTCCATTCTAAATCATGTCAAGTTCATTTACACCCTTGCGGGCTTCCCACATGCACAAAAGTATGATTTTGTGCAATCCTGAAGGACTACTCGAGGAAGTGAGGATGACTTGCACAAGACTTAGTCACTTTCTAATTAAGGTAAAGTGCATTTATTTATAGTGGGTTGGATGATATCGAGGAAAAAGCGATTGTCTCCCACTTTGGGTCATTCCCTCTCACCACCTTCATAAATGAATTCTCGGAAGGCAGGCCTAGAGTTCTATTTTATCTAGCATGTATAGAAAAATAAGAAATCAAACTCGGTTCAACAAGTTTGGTAATTTGATTCACTTAGAAAGTGAAGATCATATCCCTATTGTTGTTCCTTTTTCAAAACACCTCAAACATGCTTGTTCTTTTTCAACCCCTTGACAAAGGGGTTCTTAAAATTGAAGTGTTTTGTTAATTTCTTATCCCTTTCTTTCTACCAACTTTAATTCACACATTTGGCTTTTTGATTCACTTTGAAAAGTAAAGAGAATATTCCAATGCTTGTTAAATTTGGACAATAATAGGGGTTTTTCTAATTAGACTAGGTTTAAATGAAAGCCAGAATTTAAGTAATGCAAGCTTGTTTAGAAAAATACCTTATTTTCGAAGCTAGCAAAGGCTAGGCACATTTTTGATATATTTTTCCTTTTTTTTTTAACTCACCTAGTGGTGATCAATCCCACTCCAATTCCTCCAAAAATATAGTAAACACAACAAAGACAAAGTGAAGAAAAACTTGCAAATCCAATTGACAATCACTCCTAAGTTCCTTTGAACAAATATTGCAAAAAAATCAAGCTTAAAGAACTAAAATATAATGATCATACAAATTATCTTCCTCTTTTAAAATTTCCAAAATATTAGATGCATGAAATTATTTAGAGAGTTTATTTTGTGCTCTTACCTATTTGCTAGGCCTTGTCACTCTCTTCTCTAGTTTTTGTACTTTTGGATGATTTTTCATCTGCATGAATTGAAAATACAGAGAGTTAGAAAGATGAACAAATCAATTAGAACTTGATAAAAAGCAATAAGTTCTATGCAGTATTTAACTATTAGAAAGAGGAACTTAAAAATTTGAAAGAGACAATTAAAATTTAAAAAGTGGCTCTGGAAAATCCAAAGGTGGCTAAATAAAAACAATAGGCAGCATAGAATGTGCAAATTGTGATCAAAGATTGATAAAACACGGCTCTATAAAGATCACAAGCGGTCTTTTGTTGTTAACAGGCGGCCCTCTATAGAATTAGGTGGCACACTTTATCTCATATGTGACCTAAGAATGAAAGACAACAATAGAAGAAAAATCTATAGGCAGCTCTCAAATCTTTGTACGTGACATTTAAATCTTTATATGCGGCTCTTAAAGCTTTGTACGCGGCACTTAAATATTTATTCGTGGCTCTTGATCTTTTTACATGGCTCTTAAATATTTGTATGTGGCTCTTAAATCTTTGTATGCAATATTTAAATATTTATATGCGGCTCTTAAATATTTGAACAAAATAAACAAAAAAGTGAAGCAAAACACACAAAAATATGATAAAACAATAAAAATGAGGCCAAAAGCCCGACGATGGGTGTCATTTGTGTGTGAGAAATTACACCTTCCTGAAATTAGGATTCAAAACTACAATTCTATGGAAATAAAACAACAATTTAGCCTAAAGAATTGCAATTAAATCCATGACATCTCATGGTTCTCTATCTGAGCTTTGTTGAAAGAGCTCTCAGCTTTAATCTCTCTCAAGGAAAATCCTAGAATGATAAATTGATAAAAAAATGACTAAATCTAGCTCAATTATCTCAAGATGTGTGTGCTTTGTAACTCAAATTCTTATGATTATGCTCCTAGAATCAATAATTTTCTTCTCAAAATGACTAAAATGCTCTCAATTGCTAACAAATTGCCTATAATAAAGATGATATGCATTCAAATTTTCTAGGATATGAAATGCATACAAAATGGCTTGTATTTATAGCAAATTCCCAAGGGGGGGGGGGGGGGGGGGGGGTAGAGTGAATTGACCATGGGTTAATCCTTGGTTGAGTTTGATCCCTCAAATGGTTTCAAATGGGGGGACCATTTAAATGATTGTCCTCAAAGGGTGGGACAAGAAGACAAGATACTAAATTCTCATTGGTTGATCAAATTGAGTTGAAAGAAATTAGGATTTATTTAATTTAATCATTTAATTAAATTATCCATGTAAGGGTGAATGGGTTGGATTTAATTTTTGATTTAAAAACTATACAATTAATTGATTAAAATCAATTATATAATTTTGATTGATCCCTTTTAGGCTTGAATTTGATTATTTGATTTCATGATTATTTTAATCCTTTGATTTTATTTGATTTTGTCCAATTTCCTTGATAAATGTCCATTTGAATGATTTTGATGAATTTTAATGCTTTTTGATGAGATTTAGGGCAATTGGCTAAGATTTGTAGATTTGGATTATTAAGAAACATCTGGTCAATTTTAGGTGTCTACAAGACTACCTCGGCAAATGTTACCCTGCCCTGGGTGTACAAAGGTTCCCTCAGCCAAAGTTGGCTGCTCGTCTTGCATTTGGCTCTTTTCTTGTACCTTAATCCTTGTGACCGATATCTCTTGGACATCATAGGTGTCCACTTGCAGACTTCCTGCTCCATATAAAATTCCTTTTTTGGTGTTTCCCCTTCAGTGGGGATCGCTCCTTCTTTTTGTGCAACAATTTATTCTATCGCTTTCCCTATATCCCCTTGTAAATTCACAAGCTCATTTGTCCCAAAGATGTCATCAAAGTCATCATGCAGAGGGGAGGTCTCTAGGGGATTCTCTGGTTTGGGGCAGTCTGGGATAATCTGCACCTCATGGATGTTGGGCATCCCGAGGTCCATTTTTTCCTTTGGTTCTCTTTTGCTTCTTTCTCCTTGTCACCAAAGGAGGCCCGACATCGAGAATGGCTGCTCATTCATCTTCCGCTCCCATCCTCGCCACCCAGACCATAAGTTCTACAAGTGAGGGGGAGCTGGAAGGGAGGGAAATTTTTTCTGTAGTAACTAGGATGCAAAGCTAGGTGCCTAATATTTCCTTCATCTGGTGGGACACTGTCAGTTGATAGTGCACTTGTTCTGCAATGGGAACTATAACTATAGATAAAATTTGGGCCAAGGTCCCAACCTTTATTTTCCCTCTATCTTCACCTTGTGTGGAGGTTCTAGTCCTAGAAGTGGATCCCTGCAAAAATGGGCCAACCCTGCGAGCGCTCTTCAGAAATACCTTCTGAAAATATGCATGACTGCATTCAACCACACCATAGGTAATGTCCTCAATGGCTGGGCTTTTTGGGGTGTCCCAGTCCACAAGAGGGAGAGTCATTTTGTCTACTCCCTTAGCCTTCTACTATGGGTCTTTTGTGGACCCATTGTCTAAAAATTCCTTTGGGAAGGTCTTAAGCTTGAGATGCTTCATCATACCTTGCATCATTCTGATAAAATGCATATTTTGGACTTTAAAATCATCCTGGAAATCTGCCCAAAAATCCTCCATGTGAGGCTTGTGGGGGTCTGATGCTCAGGGCAGTGTCGATGCTATCCTATCCAGTGGGTCAAATTTCTTCTGCTCCAAGTAAAATTCTGCCAGCCCTAGACATTTATGTTCACCATCAACCTCTTTTGTTGTTGCAAGGCTGCAAGTATAGTTCCCACAGGTGATTGAGAATGGAATTTTTGTGACCTTCTTCAATATGAAGAAGGCATGAAGCTCCACAATCTACCAGTAGTACTCCAAAAGAATGATCCTATCCCCATAATGCTTGGGCAATAGGTATAGTTTCCTAGAGAAGTCAGTCACCCAAATGTAGGAGTGTTGCTGAAATTAAATGTAGTAATGGCTATAAGTGTTGACCAAAGTCATTGCCTCCTTTGAAAGTTGGTGTCTGGAATCCTGAGTGCATGTAAGAATATTTTAGTAAATGAAGGCATCATTTACCCTACAAAAAATAGGGAAACTGGCCTCCCATTGTATTTGTGGGAAATAATCTCATGGAGCATTCTTGCCTTTGCTAGTCCCAAGCTCGCCGAATGTGAGTAAACCCCTGGTTATAGGTCACTGATGTGCCAGTGTCCACAAGATGTATGAAGTCATGTCAAAATTTGGAGATCTAGGTGACCCTGACAAGCTGGGCATCCACGTGATTGGCGATGATGGTTGCCCAATCAAAATTTTGTCTGGCGGAGGCTATGCCAAACAAGAAGTAATACATCCATGTCGAGAACTCCCGAGCATGGGGCTCTCTAAAGACTCAACACAAGGCAATGATCCCCATCTATATACTTTCTTTAAATTTTGTTTGGGGGATCTCCAACTTCATCTTTTTGTAATCTGTTCTCAGGGTCTTGAGCTAGTTGGAGAGTAGGTATTATTGAGAAATGTGCAGGAGCTTCTCAAATTCATTTAATGCCAGGGCCCGGGTGATAATGGTAGCATTGGCAAACTGGGGGAGGCCTATCCCCAAAGAAAAATTTGTGGCATCTAGAGACACATAGGGTATGGGGTAGCCTGAAAGAAGAGGAGCGACAAGCATGACAACCTAGATGGCTATGTTGTAGTGTTTTTCCAATGTGCAAATAAGCTCCAGAGCCTACACTGAGCAAGGGAAGCAGGAAACTTTGAGGATTCTAGAGGTTTCCACATTAAGTGCCATCAGATCTCTGGCCTTGCACTAAATGAACATTATTCACCAAGGCCTATAGTTTGGCCCATGTTTTGACACTTGTGTCAGTGATCAATTGTAGCTTGGAATCAACCTTGGATCCCAAAATAGATTTTTCCTTCGGATATTTCATTGTTAGTGGAAGATTTTCCAAGGCCTTGTCTGCCTTTTTCCTTATGTCTTCCCTTGTCAAAGTACTAGGGAGTTTTAGGCTCCAGGGTGGAGAAGATGCTTTAGACATGATTGATTGGTGAATTTATCAGCAACCTGCAAGACTGAACAACCATCATTATATATAAAACATAATAAAATTCCAGATTCTAGAGATTTTCATCACCGCCTCGCATCTGTTCTTGAAAAGATGTTAGTTTGCACCAAGCCTTGAATATATACTTTAAGTGAAATGAATTAATTGGGAATTTAATCTATTCCCGGGGGTTCCAAGGATTCTAGCTCATGCGATGAATGAAATGAAGGTTCAAGGGGAACTTGGGACCCGAAGTCTAGAAAATTGACCGTTATTGACATGACCAAAAATTAGTCATACTAGGCTTCCATGTGGTGTCATGTGGTCATGCAATTAAGGGAGTAATGGAAATAATAGAGACAACTATCTGAACACATGAGGGAATGAATGCCACTTGGGTTGGTTTGAATTATCGTGTGTAGGAGAATTAAACTTGCCATTAAATTGGACATGATAGAGGAGAGAGAAAACCTAAAAACTCAACCAGACGAGGTGCTAAAATTGAATTTGTAGACACCAGGTGGGTGAGCTTGACAATTTGGTTAAAATGCAGAAGGGCACAGTGAGCTTTCCACTAGACGGGAGGAATATACAGAACTCTATAGAATATACATGCAAAAATCAACTAGAACAGTTATACATAGAGGGCTGAGGGATGCTTTATAGACAGACCCAAAAACAACTAATTTACAAATAAGCACAAAAAATTTATAGAAAGTATACAAGAATTAAACTAGTTTACAACTACACAGAGGGAGGATGACCCTCTTGCAGAGCTATCCCACCAAAGGGAGGTGATGACAAGAACGGAACGGAAAACCAGAGAAAGAAAAATGTAAGAAAAACCAGAAACAAAACCAAAAAAAACAAGAAAGGACCTAAAGGGCCTACCTAAGGAATGAGGAATATGGGAGGATGAGCACGGGAGGTGCTCTACAGTTAATTATCTTCAAATGACCATGAATGCCCAACTTCCAACCACTATTAAGTATTGTTTAAGCTTTCGAAACAAATCGCACTTAGTCACTACTAAATCATTTTAATCACCTTGAATCGCTCTAGGGTAATTTGTTTGTGGTAAATGTAACAATGACTGGTGAAACCTATTTATACCCTTAGGGTAAAAACATATTGCACTTTCCTTCTGCAAATCTTGAGAAAGGCAAACCTCTAAACTCTGGGTCCGGAAATTCCATGCAACCACACCCTCTAACAAAAGAGGAAATAGTAATAGACAATCCCAGAGTTTGGAATCTGGGTGGAACAAAGAAGACAAGAACACTCCAGGAGTAGGTCCTAGAGGAAGAGAAACCAAAAAGGGAAAGGAAAACACTAACCCTATGGCAGAAAAGGCCAAATAAAACAAAAGGAAAAGAAACAAGGCAAAAAAAAAAGGGGGGACCAAACATTTTTCCCACAAAATCTAGGGACGGGTATGCAGGGCATGACATGTTGTTCATGAGGTCCTCCTGGTCCTCCTTAGAGAGCTCATGGTATTTTGAGAGAAGGGAAGAGAAAAGAACAATTGTTTCATTAGTTATGTCATTGTCATCCTGCAAGATTTTATCCCCCCTCTTTATGCTACTGATCATGTTTGCAGCCATGTGTTTCATTGTGGACAAGTGGAAGAACCTAGTATTTTGGTCCCCCTCCCTTAACCATAGGGTTTTTTCTTTGTGCAATATGTCCTCATTGTACCCTTGTCTCTGGATTTCCTCTTGGACTTGATTTCGATCTATGATAGCCTTCTCTTTGGAATAGAATATATCACCAAACTCTTTATTATTCCATTTCTTGATATTTATCTTGATGTTTCTGTGTTTTTTAGCCACCCTGAACATTTTCGATCCTTTTATATCAATATTCCACCATTTTTTAATTTTGTTAGTCAGATTAGGATGAGTGGTCCACATCTTCTCAAACCTAAAGGGGAAGTTTCTTTTTTTAATAAGAAGGTCCAAAAGGAGAGACAAGGGTGAGTGGTTTGACCCAATCCTCACCAAGGCTGCTAATTTTTTGTTTTAGGAATTTAGCCAATCAACAGTGATCAAAGCTCTATCTAGCCGAACTTGGATCCTATGATGTGTAAATTTGTACCTGCAAGTATACTTCACACAAACACTCAATAACCCATTATATCCAAGGTTAGTAAGATCAAATTAATGAAATCAATTAAAAACCTCATGAAATAAGATTGTTGCTTCCTAGACATGAAGCTCCTACTGTAATTTGAAAATTTCTCTTAGATTAAGCACATTAGATCATAGAATTGACAATCATGAAATTAAAGATTCATTATAAAATGCCTAAAATGCTCAAGAAAATGTTCAGTTATGCATCATTTAGATCAAATTCTACAAATTGAACTAGATTAGCTTGCTAAAAGATAAACAAGATTAGATAGAATAAAATAGACATTACTTCTATGCTTGAATTATCTATGATCCTATCTCAAATGAGCTTAGAAAGGCTTCATTTATAGAGTTTTCTTGGAGGGAAAAAGCTCCAAATTTGAATTTGAATTCGACGGTTGAGATGCATCCATGAGGGATGGTTGAGTTATAAGTTTTCTTGATCCATGTGATCACCTCTCATTGGTTAGAGGTTTGAATTTATATGCATGTTTAAAGAATATTAATAACTTGAATTAATTAATTCCTTTTAATTAATTTCCTTATCCATGTATTTAATTTTTTGATTTGATTTAATTCATTCAAGGTTAATTGAAGAATTAATGAATTTTGATGAATGCCTCTTGGTGAATGATCTTGGATTATTGATTATTTATGAATTATATACTTAAATAGATCTAGTTTAATTATATAATTGTGATTAGCTTTAAATTGGTAGTCTCGATTAGGACCTGGGGGACTTGATTTCATATTAGGGCTTTTGAATTTATTAGACCATTTTCAGGTAATTACATTTTCCCCTCTTTGAATTGACATGCGATCAGCGTGTTGTAGAACATCTAGTCTTGACCAGCGATCGAATAGTTGGATATGAAGGGATGCAACTACTCTTGATTAGAAATTGATTCCGAACTTGATTGAACAAAAGGCGATTGAATTTGATGGAGATTATTGATTACTTGATAAGATCAACATAGTGACCTGGAGATCAATTTGATATGAAGCGATGAAATAGATTAATGTTATAATGATGTTTGAAATCTTGATTCTATACTTAGTTTGATGTGATGTGATGAAACTCATATCTCCAAGACATAGTTCAGAAAGATTGACCAGACAACTAATTTGATGTGATACAATGAAACTAATTTCTAGCAAAATCTTGAACAAATGGTCAATTTGATGCAATGAGTTTAAACTGATTAGTGTTTGAAATTTCAATTGGTTTAGATGAAGATAATATAAATTTGATGTGATACGTTGAAATTGATATCTCCACTGATGTTTAGAACTTGAATTTTGATAAGAGCAAGAAATTTGATGTGAAGAAATGAAATCACTCGTTCTAGATTTGATAATGTTGATACTAATATTTGATACCCGATAAAGATTATCCAGCTGTTTGAAAGATAATTTGCTTGATCAATTGTAGAGTCAAGTTAGATTTCTGACAATGCCTGAGTTTTTGAAAAGATTTAGTAGTATGATTGCTTGATTAGATGCATGATTGATAATGCCCCCTTGGAATCAAAATGGACATGAGATTGGGTTGATTTCAAGATAAAAACATCTGGATGAGAATTACAAGCTTGGAATGAAGATATTGATTCCAATAGAAAAGATAGTGGTCAGAACCATGAAGAAACTGCTTCTTGTTTGGTCAAAATCAGACTCCGTAGGATGAAGTTAGAGCCAAAAAGGTGCAATAGATGAGCAATAGTTGTGGCTAAAAAGGTTAAATTAATCAAACCAAAAATGAGATTAAATAGGGTAATAATTCAAAATTACTATTCATTTGAACTATTTACTAATAGATAATTACAGAGCTTAGAGAGAGAAAATGTTGACCCCCCTACAGAATCATCAATTTGAGAAAATGTCATTGAATTCCCGCTTTGAAATTTTGAAATTCATGCATGTTTTTGCTTTGATTTTGCATTTTTATAAACATTTTCATAAATTATCATTTTTGGTTCTTAGATTAACGTTTGTAGTTTCTTTTATCATTTCTAGTTCTTAGAATAGCGTATGATGTTAATGATCTGTTGTTTCTGGGAATGTATTGTTTCCCGTTATTTTAGCATCATTTCCCATTCTTTTTGTATCATTTTCAGGATAATGTATTGTATGTAGTATTTTTACCATCATTTTTGGTAAAATATTATTTCTGGACTCTAAAATATCGTTCCTGGGCTAGTGAGCCCAAAATGCAAAGTTTAAATCCCAAAATTTAGAAAATCTGAATGCCTTAGTAAATCTAACCCTATTAGAATAGCTACCTGCTGAATATATCTATTTTTAACATCCCTATTTTCCCTAATTCTGATTCTGCAATGTTTTTTCCTTTTGTAGAGAGATCCTGGTACTTTACAGACATGGGCACTATATCCCCATGTCTTATCACTGATAGAGAGATTATCTTTTGAGGACCATAGAGATATTGTCCATTGTGGTCTGGGGTATTTACTAGACATTCCTGAGTACATAATAAACCATGGTTTACTTACTGCTTTGATAGAGAGATGGAATTCAAAGTATAATACGTTACACCTGTCAACTGGGGAGATTACAATGACACCAAAAGATGTATGACGGATCCTTGAAATACTTGACATGGGCGAGCTACCCTATTATGATTCTACTAGGAGAGCAATGTATAGATTCTTGTGTGAGAGTGTTTCAGGATCCCTTAGTGGTAGAGCGTGACATCACTTGGGAGCGACTAGAGAGATAGGGTCTCGGATTGCCAGGTGTGTTAGAAGGATTGATTAGTGGATCTCTCATTCCTTATAGGAGCGCACAGTGTTTTTTAGTTGGATGCAATAGACTTCTCAAGGATTTATTATAGAGTCCACACCGATTACCCTGGGGTACATGTCTCTTGGCTCACATGTACCATGACTTACATTAGGTTGTCTATCGACATGATAGATAATTTTCCATTGGTTTGATACTTTTACTGATATGGGCATGGGAGCATATCCCAATTACATGTCCTTTGGTAGCTTGATCTCAACAAGCAGGTTATCCTTATGTGTATATGTATGCTAGAGATATGGTACAACCTTGCCAGGGAAGCTTGAAGTATTGGAGGTGAGAGCTATATGATATAACAGTTGTGATCTGGCGATCTTATATAGACTATGTGGAGTGGAGGAGCGACCAGAAAGAGATGTCATTTGTTTTCCTGGGGTGGTTAATTGATTGGCTATACCATTTATATTGTGGAGAGATTTATGGTTACCCGTGTCTTACGACAGTATGGTATGGCATAGCCTATGCCCTAGGGCATGGAAACTTATGCTTGATCTCAAGATGAGGAGTCACAGTAGGGGTCCAAATTGAGATATGAGACCGCATTCCTTGACCACCAGTGGTTAGTACCAGTTATATGGGACCTAGCTCTAGATATTATAGATGTAGGTATTATTCCTAATTTCTCAGCACACTTTGCACAACATCTGTTTCCTCGGTTGACCTCTCTTAATGAGGCAATTACATCTATGGTTGATAAGGGTGATGATATATGTGATGACTACATAGGTAGTGGGGCCATCAGGGCTACATCTCATAGACATTCTAGTAGCAGTGATAATATTGGTGGTGGAGGTCATGGTGGCTAGTTGAGATAGGTTAGAGTTCAAATTGCAGGGCTGACACAACCAGTGGCTACACAGGTTCCAGCTACTACAAAGATTTTGGCTACACATGTTCCTTCATCTCAAGTTCCTTCTACTTCATAGATTCCATCTACATAAGTGCCTTCTACTCAAGTACCTTCCACACAAGTGTTTTCTTCTACTCGTGTGACTACTTCACAGGTTCCACTCTAGGTGAGGGTTACGAGACCGATGACCATAGGGATTCATCCAAGTGCACAGATTGGATCACAAATGAGTACCCCTCCTCCTCAGCCAAGTATAGGGAATATAGTTTTCATTGGTGTACAAGTACTAGGGCCTAGACCTATATGTGCACAGGTGATACAACATTGATTCCATGCCTCCACAGAGAGAGGGGTCAGTTGCAGACACGTATAGTTGTCTTACAAGCATAGTTGGATGATAGAGACAGAGACTTAGATATAGACTAGATAGTTTCCATCGCTTAGCGTAGAAGAGAATCCTATTATCAGGCCCCATGTTTCTCAGTACTACGAGATCCTACTCTAAGAGTTACTCCTTTTTCACAGGCCGTAGCATAGTCAGAGGGTGGTGGATCGAGTAGATCAGATGTTCCTCCCCGTGGACCACCAGGGGATGATACAGATAGTCAGTCTTGATTGATTTGAGCTATTATATGCATTTTGATGATGATGTATTGATATATCTATGATCTAGCACTATTTGTCTCAGTTTTTGGATGATGTATCTCATGGACATTATTCGATATATGATGACATTCTCATGTTTTGATCCTATTCTATCTTTGTCACTGATATTTTATGCTTTATGAGATGATTGTAATTATGCTATGAGCATGCTCTTTGATTTCATTATTCTATGGATGCAAATGTATGGATTCTTTTTATTTTTGATCCAAATACTATTGTGATTATGAAAGGCCCTAACTAGTTAGGTTCAAATTTTCCCTTCTTTTCTCTATGTTGTTGATTCTCAGTGTTTTCACGTAGCACTAGGTCTCCCACTTGAACTCATGAGGTTTGACCTTCTTATTGTATCCTTTTTCCATTCTCTTTTGATATCCTTGTAAATGTTTGAAGGAATTTTGGCCTCTTTCAAATACAAGTTCGAGATGTTATAGTCGTGAGTCTCTGTATTCATTATCTATGATTAGTCCTTTTAAAGATACTCTCAAGGATGGAAGTTCTACCTCAATTGGAAGAACTGATTCAACACCATAAACCAAAGAATAATGAGTTTCTCCTATTGGGGTTCTGATACTTGTTCAATAAGCCCACAAAGACAGATTGATTTGAACTTGCCAATCCCTACTAGAATCATTGACCATGTGAATAAGAATCTTGAGTATGTTCTTGTTTCTAGCCTTTGCCTATCCATTTCCCTGAGGATAATATATAATGGAGAAATGTTGGGTGATTTGGAACTTGTTGCAAATTTCTATCACATCCTTATTTTTGAATTGTTTACCATTATCTGTCACAATTGATGAGGGAAGACCATATTGGAAAATGATGTAGTTAAGGATAAACAATGAGATTTGTTTTCATGTTGCCATGATTAAGGGTATAGCCTCAACCCACTTGGTAAAATATTTGGTTGCTTTAATGATGAACTTGTGACCATTAGAGGATGATGGGTAAATTTGACCAATAAGATCAGAGGCCTACTATTGAAAAGGCCAGTGTGTGATAAAAGGTAACAATTCCCTTGCTGGTGCATGTATAAGATTGCCATGTATCTGACACTTTTTGCAAGTTTTTGACAATTTTACAGTGTCTTTCTCCTAAATTTTTTAGTCCAAATGGCATGACATTCCAACAAAAAGTTCCCAATGGACAAGTTAAAGTTGTTTTATCTTTGTCTTCTGGAGCAATTTTTATCTGATTATACCAAGAGAATCCATCCATTGAGGACAACATCTCGTACCCTATTGTAAGATCTACAATGACATCTATGCTTGGAATAGGAAAGTCATCTTTTGGACATGACTTACTAACATCTCAAAAGTCAGTGCATATTCTGATGGATTTGTCACATTTTGATACTGGAATGATATTAGATATCCATGCCGCATATGCAATAGCTCTTAAAAATCCTTCTTTTAACAGTTTTTCCAGTTTTTCTTTTACCAAAAGAGAAATGTCTAGATGCATCTTTCTTAGTTTCTGTTTGATAGGTTTTATCCTAGGAGCTATAGCTAAGTGATGCATAATCAAATCAGGATCAAGCCCTGGCATGTTAGAATAAGACCATGCAAAATTAATCTTCCTTTCTTTAAAAAACTTTGTAAATGCTTCTTTTTCCTCCACAGATAAAGATTGAGTAATGTGTCTGATTTATGGTGTCTCCTCTGTACCAAGATTAATTGGTTGAGTAGTTTCAATGAGAACTGCAAACCATTCATGAGAGTGATTAGGAAGAATATCAAGTTTCCCATCCTTTAGTGCCACAGTGAGGTTTTCACTATCAGATACATCCTTTATTTTTCTTTTTTCATGATCTATGATTGTCATAGAATGGTTTTCACCCTCAGATATCTGATTAATTTTTTCTTTATTTTTGTGATTGAAAAACTTGATATCCTCCCTAGAGTTATATTTCCTAGTAGAAGATGTTACAGGTTCTATTTCATTAAGATAAAAAGTGATAGAATGGCCATTGGGAAACACAGGTATATCCATGGGTTTAGATAGGGTCTAGTCAATTAAGTCAGGATATACAAGTTCAAGAGCATCGCTTGAGTTGGTTTCACTAATGTCAAGATGTAGGATGGAATTGTGATACTCGTGTTCAAATGGATCGACAAGGTATATAATATTATCCTCTAAAAGAATTTAAAGATCAAGAATCTCCTCACTATTCTCAGTCGAGTCATCATCGATATTATGGGAACCAAATATGAATGGCCGGATACCCGAGCTTTGTCCCCCTTCACGTTTTGTTCTATTAAGATATGAATTTACTAGGATGTTTTGGAACTCTTCAAAATCCATCAATAGCCCTATATTGGCATCAATAATGCTAGATGTCACAATGTCTTGTGATTTTGTAGTCATCTCAGGATGATCAACAGCATTGGAAATTTCTCCTCTCTTAATATGAGGTGCATATTGATGAATCACATCTATCTCAATATCCATAGTGGCCTCATAGAATGAGTACCATTCATATTCATTAGAATCTATTTCCATGGACTGACCAAGGTCTAGAACATGAGTAGGTGTTACCCTTTCTCCCCAGTTGGTATGGCGGTCTTCTTGTGAACTAGTTTCCTCATCAGATTGATGTTCTTGAACTTCAGTTTGAATCTCATCAAGGTTTAGATTCTCTAATAATTGTATGTTTGTATCTTCACTCTCTATTGTTTCTTGAGTTACCAAAAATGAAGGAACATAACTTTCACCTTGATAATGAGGGTTGTTGTCACGAATATGAAATAATCACTCATGATTGTTGTGTGAATTCAACTTTTGGTTTTGATTCCTCTAGTTCTTCATCAAAGAATGGTCCATCTTGAATGAGAGGTATTTTTTATTCCTCTTAATTTCCTAAACCTATTTTGTCTTTGGGATCCCTAAATTGTGTCAAGATTGGTTCAAAAAGACCCTCCCTATTATTTCCTAGAGGTCCTTGTCCTTGATATCCCATTTTTTGCATGATATGTAGACCATGTCCATACTGTTGAGTTTCAATTTGAACATGTTTTACATCATGATGAGATTCATCTTTTTCTTTGTATAACCAGCTTAACACCTCAACATCCTCTTTATTTTTTGCCACTGATTTTCTTTTCACAAAGCTTCCATTGTACATTGTTTGTGATTTAGGATTTGTTGACATTGTAGAAGATGATGGTCTCCCTTGTGATCTTGGTGATAAAGGTAATGTTGTTATAGAGAGAAATTGATCAATCTTATATTCCCCCATTCCATTATCATGTAGTTTCACTTTCTTTTCAAATTCTTGAAGCAATATGGATTTTGAACTTTCTGGGGACTGTTCTTGAGTAGCTTGTCTATTATGTGGAACCATCCTTTCATTTGATTGACACATATTGTTACAATATTTGAAGTAACTCGTGTCAGCAATGATAGTGATCTCTTCCCCATTGAATGGGAATTTTAAGCATTGATGATAACTAGAGGGAACAACTTGCATTTTGTGTATCCAAGGTCTTCCCAAAAGAATATTGTAAGATAGTTTAAGATCAAGCACCTAGAACACCACATTTCTTTCCATAGGTCCCACCTTGATTGGCAACATGACTATCCCTTTAGATGATATTTCTTCATCATCATATGATTTTATGGTCATCCTCTTCTTAGGATCAATATGTTCATCTAAGAATCCCAATTCCTTGATCAAACCTAGAGTGAAAATGTTGAGTCACATTCCTCCATCTATCAAGACTTGTTTTACTCAATGTCTATGAATGAGTACTTCTATATGTAGTGGCATGTTATTAGGATGACTCAAGGCATTTTCATCCTCTTCAGAAAATGATAAATAGTGAGGTGTAGTCAAGTGTCCAACCATGGTTTGGAATTTATCTATGTCCAAATTGTTAGGGATATTTGTTTCAACTAAGGATTTTTCCAAAATCTCTTTATGTGATGGAGAGAGTTTGAGTAGTTCAAGAATTGAGATTTGTGCAGGAGTTCTTTGCAATTGATCAACCAAACTATAATTAGATGAGAGAGATGATGAATTTTGTTTGGTTTTTGTTAGTTTTGATGATGTAGGAAGTTTTTAAGAATATCCTTTTAGGACCACTTTGGCTTGTCCTCTTGATACTGCATTAGAAGCTTTGGCCTTCTGCTTTACCTTGATGATGATCACATTGACCCTTTGATATACTTCTTCTAGCATGTTGATAGTATTTTCATGACAATATGTGTAGTTCACCTGATTACCTTTTGCATTGGATGATTCTCCTTTCTCATAGTTAGGAAAAGGTGATTGAAAAGTTGTGTAATCTTCATTTTTTGTGACCATCCACTGTAATGACTTCGCTGTCAATCAAGTCTTGTAACAAGTGTTCTAGCTTCATGCACTCATTCATTCTATGCTCTTTGTTTCGATGGTACTTTCAATAGCGTGCATCATCCCACCATTTAGGCTTAACTTGTGGTTTGTATGGTCTTGATTATGGTAGTGTGAAAACCTTGTGAGAGACAAGCTTTTGTAATACTGATTCCAAAGACTCCCAAGAGGTATAAATATTTTTTTAGGAGTATACGCAAAAGGTGGATTTTGTTGATTGTTGTTTTGATTAACCCACACATTAGATGCAACAGTGGGATTCTTAGGAGGAGGAGTAGTAGATAAATTAAATTCTAGTTTCTGTGATTTTATGTTGTGAGCATCTACTACTCCATCATTGACAACATTCTGATTCTTGTTCCAAAACTTTGATTTGTCTTGGTTTCCATTATAAGTTAGATTGAAAGATCCTTTAGTTTCTTTGTAGATTTTAAGTTCAACTTTTGATATGAAGGTATCTTTGATTTTGATTCCCATCTCAATCATTTTTTCAAATGTTGGAATGCATTGCAATTGGATGTAATGATTCAATTCTGTGACCAAGTTGTTCGCAAAAATGTCCATCTTTTTTCTATTTCTGGAATTAATTGAGGATATCATGCAAAAATTATTCTCCACCTTTGTAGAAAGGATATAAAAGGTTCACAAACTCGTTGTTTGGTGTTGCACAAGTAAATCATAATAATAGGATGCCAATTTTTTTTATGCTTAATGTTGCATGAACCTTTCCACAAGTTCTTCAAACATTTTTATTCCATGTGGTAATTTAGAAAACCATTTTGCTGCTTGTCCACTCAAACTGCGAGGAAATAATCTCATGAGATATGTTTTTTCATGAATGAACTCCATGCTTAGGGTATAGAAATCCTGTATTTGATCTTGAGGGTCCATGACTCCTTTATACTTGTCATATTTGGCTATGTCCACATTTGGTGGAAATACTAGCATGTGTAAACTTTGATCAAACAACATAGGACAAAAATCACTCATAGAGTATTTCTTTAGTATGGTGTCCTTTTATTTCTTCATGTCAAGAAGTTGAGTTTGCAAAGATTCTACCTGTTTTACAAGGAGAGTCATAGTATTTTCCTCTTCTTGTGCCTTAAGTTGCTCCACATCAAAATCTTGAGGTAGTTTTATCCCTGTTGAAGCTAGATGCATGAAGTATTTTTCTTTATTTTCCATTAGGATTCTATCCATGGTCTTTTGGAACCTTGCATCTTGTTGGAATTGTTGGATGTACTCATCAGTTATTTCTTCATCATTATTGGCATCATTATCCCATTCATTTTCAATTCTAGCCATATTGTTTTTGTTGTTGGTATCTTTGGTATCGTTGTTGTTGTTGTTTTTGTTGGTATTAGTTTCTGAATCACTAGTTCTAGGAGCTCAAAAAGGATTGTACTCTTGTTCTTGTTGTGATTTAGGTACAATGTGTGTCCAAGGTTAGTTTGAAGTGTCTATGCATTGAATATGACCACTTCTTGTCCACACCATGTAGGATTAAATGATACTTATTAGCAAAGAATAGCAACCTATCACCTATAGTTTCAATGTTTTATAGACTACCTTTACAATTGGTCAAAGTTGATGAAAATTTGTTCATGTAGTTTTGATAATATTTGAGATTATGATGAAGGTTAGATTGAATTTGATAGTGATCTCCAATCACAAAGAGGGTTGATATGACAAATTTGAAAGTAGTGTTAATTGATTGAAACCAAGAGTAAATAGTTTGAGCTCCTAGGAACCAAGGTTTGATTTGAGCACTTGTGATGTTTGGACTAGAAATAGATGGTTTTAGAACCTTCATTATTGAAGTGATTTTGATATGAATAGCACAAAAATGACCTTTTTTCTTTACTAAAAATAATGTAAGAATTAAGGACAATGTTTTAGGACCAACATTTTTGAGCAAAGTGTTTGAGTTATTTCATGAGAAATTTTATGCCAAGGTTTCAACCACCATTTGTAAAGGCTTACCCATTTTTGATATGCTTGCAAGTTTTTTTGGAAATATGCAATTTTATTGACAAACACACACGTAAAGCAAAGTGATCTTTTCATATTTTGATAAGGATTTTTTTTTTAGAATTTTGTGTTTATGAGGGTAAAAACACGCACTATCCCTACAAAATTGGTAAAGCATGAAAATCCTTGCTCATAAACTTAGGTACACACCCAAATGCTAATTAGATTATGGCCATCACCAAGAATGCAATGGCTCCAGTCATGATGCCATATTATCTAACTCCAAACGTAAATGGGGAAATGATATGATGAGTATCTTGGGGCAATTACTTTTTGCCTTACACAAGGATTATCCCCTGTTGGGGGTAATCTGGGTAGCTTCTAATCTTGGAGTGTCTAGTAAGGTTCTCCATTTGATTGTATCCTCTACATCTACACAAGTGTGATTCAGGTGCATAGCCCCATAAAGAGTCTTAACAAAAGTGGTCACATAAACATGACTGTGGCTGTTAGGCCACACTTAAGTCAGGCGTGAGCCAAGTATAAGCTTAAATTCCAATCGACTCCACAGGCTTTAACCTGAAAGAGTAAATTTGATTTATGTGAGTTGGAGTGGTGTCACTCACACCTCATTCTCACTGTTGGAAATCTACAATGTAAAAAATTTATTTTTTCATTGATGTCAAACCTTAACTCATGAAGACTATTTCTATTTGTTTGAGTACCATATCTATCAATTGATGAAGAAGATTTGAAGGCAAGAATAACAAGAAGACCAAGTGAAATGGTTGAGTTATGGAAAATCACAAGGGTACTTGATCATTTGGCACATTGGAAAAGTAATGTGTTGTTTATCTTTTAATGGCAGTTTAATAAGAAAATTTTATGTTGAGCGAAGTCTGTAATGACCGAGCACTAGTAAATTGTCAAGGAAACCAGTGACGACTGAGCAGAAGAACACAGTGTTGGCCGAGTAGCAGTATTTTGGTAATTGTTGAGATTTGAGATATCTAGATGACATAATTGATTTTAATGGGATATGTAAAGTTAATTGAGGATAAGCACGATTGGTCCACACTATTTAAATGCATGGGTAACTGTAATTAATGCATGGATCCAAGATTTAAGTAGTGATTGTTTTGGAGAAGTAAATTAAATGTAAAGATGGAAAAATCCATTGGATCTGACCAAAACTAAGATCTACAATCTTGATTAAGTGGAAAAATATTTATCTAACCTAGATGAAGAGGTATAAGATAACCTGAAGGGGTTATTTCTTGATGTGGATAGGTGATGTGTATGCTAGAGGATTGCATAGTTAATTGGCTGATTAGCATGATCAAGAAGAGAAGTAGAGAGTTATGAGAGTGATTGCTTGATGGATTTCCAAGCATACGTAAAGATTGAAAATAGAATGAAGGCCACTCAGTGAATTAGCATTAGAGATGAATTGGATCTGGATTTGCAAAGTAAGTTGTATGTATCAAATCACACCTATTGATTACTTTTTAACCATTGTATCTGTCAAAATCCTTTAACCAAGTTGACCTAACAGTCATTGTATAAATACTTTGAGCAAGGTGACATTTAGGTGGAATGTTCTAAGTCATCTAACAAGGCCACTCCTAACAGGTGTTTAAATCCTTTATCCAGGTCACATTTAGCAATGTGTTTTGTAACCTTTAACAGGGTTGGCTCCTAACGTAGCTCACTTCAGAAGAGTGAAAACTTGATAGCATGTTATTGGTGGTTTTTCCCAAATTGGGTTTCCACGTTAGATACTGGTGTCAACTTGTGTGAATATTTATGTTGTGTTTTTTTGTTAAGTTTCTACAAGTTGGTTACATTTGAATAGTAAAATTGCATATGTATGTTGTTGGTTTATGTTATTGCTGCTAAGCAGATCTGAGTTGTTCAAAGTGGTATAAATTTTAAAGTTTGTACATCTATACCTAAGGATAACTAATTCATCCCCCTCTCAGTTATTCTAAATTCATTCTAACAATTGGTATCAGAGCTTTGGTCTCTTGAAAATAGTTTGAAGGTACTTGGAGAAAAAGATCAAGATGTATAAAAAGGAGGTACCAAAGTTGAACAAAGATAATTTCCTTGCATGGAAAAGTTTGATAAATTCCATCTGGCTGGTATTGGTGATTCTGCTAAGCACTATGTTGAACATGATTATGTAGCCCCTAGTACACCTTCCACAGCTGCATAGTTAAGAGAAAAGTAGGAACACAATCAAGCAATGTTGGAGATTGCATCATCTATGAACTATCATGAGTTTAAAGACATAAAGAACTGTACAAATGCAAAGCAGATGTGGGATACCCTAGCAACCATCTATGGAGGTGATACAAATGTACTGAGAGCCAAATTTGAAAGTCTAAGAGGTATGTTTGATGAAATGAAAATGCAAGAAGGAGAAAATATAGTTCAATATTATGGTAGCATAAAGGAAGTTGTAAATGCTATTAGAGGAGCTAAGGAAACCATTGATGATAACACCATTATGAGCAAGGTATTGAGGACTCTTCTTCATGTATATGCTATTAGAGTCTCTGCAATTCAAGAGTTAAGATGTACTCCTAATAATAATTTGACTTTGGAAGGTCTGGCAGGAAAACTTACTGCATTTGAGATGTCAAATTTTGATAACTACACTCCACAAGCTATTGAATCTGCATTCAAGTTCCAGATATTCCTTAACAAATCAAAGAAAGGAAAGAAATGTGTGAATAGTGACAGTGACACTACAGATGATGATCTAGAAGAACTTGAGGCACTTATGGAAAGAAGACTATCTAGAGGAAAAGGAAAATTCAAAGGTAAACTTCCTATCATTTGTTTTTCATGTAACAAATTTGGTCATATTGTTGCAAGATGTCCTGATAAGAATGATAAAGATGAAAGAAGAGATAGCAAGTACAAAGATAGAAAGGATGACCGAGACTTCAGAAAGTATAAGGATTACAAAGACAAAGGTAATAAATCTTTCTATATAGTTGAAGAAGCTTCTGACAGTGGTTCTGACAATTTTGATGAAAATCATATAGAAGTTGTGTATGTTGCTATGAAAGATGATTCTGATGATGATGAGAAAACTGCACTAATTTCTTATATGAGTAAAGGTGACAATTGGATTATTGATAGTGGTTGTTCACATCACATGACCAGTGATAAAGATAAATTTGAGACCTTAGATCAGTGCAATTGTGGTTATGTTAAATTTGGTAATGATGCACCATGACTTGTTAAAGGGAAACAATTAATTAACTTGACTAACAAGATCAGATGTGACAATGTGTATTGGGTTGATGATCTTAATTATAATTTATTGAGTATTGCACAACTAAATACTTTTGGTTATAGAGTTGAGTTCTATCACAGGAAAGAAAAGATCTATGATGCCAATGGAGAACTAGTTGGAAGTGGTGAGCAGACAAAAGGTAACTTGTTCTATCTAGATTTAGTTGATGAGACATGCTTTTTTGCACAATATAATGATGTTTGGTTATGGACTAAAACGTTGTGTCATGTCAACTTTGATAACTTGGTTAGCATAAGAAAATTGAAAAAGGTTAGAGGGATGCCTAAGTTAAAGAAACCCGAAAATGCAATGTGTAAGCAATGTCAATTAGGAAAAATGACTAAATCTAGTTTCAAGAGAAAAACTCATACTTTTGAGAACATTTTGGAATTGGTTCATACTGACCTTTGTGGACCTATTGGTGAGAAAAGTTACTGTGGAGATTTTATATATTAAATTTGGCCTTGTTATTCAACCATACAATTCAACATATTCCTTCTTCATCAGCCACATATAGAAGTGAATATGAGTTATTCATTCTGCATGCTTGTATGATTCAACCTATTGCCTTCTATCTATATGGGGTTTTGAATGGCTCTCATAAAGAGAGTCTCACAACCTAGACCAATCCAAGAATGAAGGATTTTTCTCCATGAATGCAATGCAATGTAATGCAAGATTAATCTAAATAAAATTAAACTAAGACATGATAAGAAATATGAGATTAATCTAAGAAATTGAATCTATTCTATTGAAAATGAGCTTAATTGAAATGAGATGATGAATTATAAAATGCAGCAGCAATTCTTTATTCTAACAATGCATAAAAAATGACAGGCGGCTTTGAATGAGAAACAGGAGCTCTTTAATAGATTAAGAGTCTGCTCAGAATAGAAAGTTTCCTTTTTGAAATAAAACAGATAGAAAAGCTAGTTCAATTTAGCAAGCTTTCTTTAAAAGAAAACAATGAATTGTTTCTCTTTGATTTTAACTATTTTCTCTTTGATTTTAACTATTTTTTTTCTCTTTAAAGCACAGTTAATTCAAAGTTTCCATTTCTGAACAGGAGAGAAGATTTTTGAGAGAATATTTAATTAAATAAATAGAATATGACCTCATAAATGTGTTTTTCTCAATTATTTGAATAATTGAATTCAATTTTTGAAATGAGGATATTTATTTAATAATTAAATATTATTTAATTCCTTTTCATGTGTTTTAGCTAAAATGGGTGAATTTGATTTAATGAAAGTGCTAGGACTTTATAATTAAATTAATTCAATCATAGGGTTTGTTTAGCTAATTGATTGATATTTAGAAATTAAATATAATGTATGATTAGTGCATATTTAGGATTTTCTGCATTTGACACTTAGGTCGAGTAGAGTCAGTCAAAACTCAGAATTGCCTAGTACAATAGGACTTTGATGATTCAGAAGAATGAAAAATGCAACAAAATTTGTTAGGGTTGCAAGATGCCAATTTTGGGGTGTTACATTTTTTCCCTCTTTGAATTGATGTGCGAGAAATGCATCGATTCAAAGAATAGTATGATGTCTAAAGAACAGAAGAATAGATTTTGAAAATTTATAATGCAAAGATCGATCGATGAATATTTCAGAGACATCTCCAGGAGAGAGCTTAAATCTGAGATCTCGGTTAGATTTCCAAGACATTGATCAAGTAGATTTTTCAAGGGTCATCTCCAGAACGAAGCTTGATCCTCAGGGATCCAGGTTAGATTGCCCCGATACCTACTAGATTAAGATTTTGAGAATCATCTCCAGAATGAAGCTTGATCCTTAGGGATCTAAGTTAGATTTCTCAGATACCTAATAGATTGATATATTTTAAAAGAATGTCCCCAGAATGAGGCTCAACCTTCAGGAGTTAGGGTTAGATTGCCCCGATACCTGTCCATAAAAAGATAGTCAATAGATATTTTTAGGACTATCTCCAGAATGAAGCTTAGTCCCCCAATATCTAGGTTAGATTTCCCAGACACTGGTTAGATCAAGTTTTAGAATCATCTCCAGAACAGAGCTTGATTTTTAGGAGTCAGGGTTAGATTGCCCCAATTCCCAATAGATGAGATTTTGAGAATCATCTCCAGAATGAAGCTTGATCCTTAAGAGTATGAGTTAGATTTCTCAGATACTTAATAGATTTAGATTTTGAGAATCATCTCTAGAACAAAGCTTGATCCTCAAGAATCTGAGTTAGATTGCTTAGATTCTTAATAGATTGAGATTTTGAGAATCATCTCCAGAATGAAGCTTGATCCTCAGGAATCTGGGTTAGATTGCCTCGATACCTAATAGATTAAGATTTCAAGAATCATCTACATAAAAAATCTTGATCATTAGGGATCTAAGTTAGATTCCTTAGATACCTAATAGATTGATATCTTTCAAAATATTGTCCCTAGAATGAGGCTCAACCTTCAGGAGTTGGGGTTAGATTGCCCTGCTACCTGTCCATAAAAACATAGTCAGTAGAGATTTTAGGACTATCTCTAGAATGAAGCTTAGTCCCCCAATATCTAGGTTAGATTTCCCAGACACTGGTTAGATTGAGTTTTAGAATCATCTCCAGAATGGAGCTTGATTTTCAAGAGTGAGGGTTAGATTGCCCCAATTCCCAATAGAAGAGTTTTCGAGAATCATCTCCAAAACAAAGCTTGATCCTCAAGAATCTGAGTTAGATTGCTCTGATACTTAATAGATTTAGATTTCAAGAATCATCTCCAGAATGAAGCTTGATCCTCAGGAATCTGGGTTAGATTTTCCCAATACCGAATAGATGACGAGATGTAAGGATCAAAGATGCCCCTATTGATTATGGAGTATCTAGTTTGTACCTTGAAGTACAAAAATTGAACATGCCCCAAGCAATGAGATACCCCTAGCAATGAGGATTTTTGAAAATCAGAAAAAAAATGATAAAAATAGGTTTGAAGTGATTTAATGATGTAATCATCTTGCCCCCTCAAGAGCAAAATGGAAAGATGACATGTCATAATGATGATTGAGAAAGAGAAATTGCAGATAGATGTTGAATCAAAGATCAAGAAGAATTGAGAACATATTACGGAACAACTCGGAAGGGTTAGAATCAATTTTGAGTGATTTTGAGATTTGGTTGACCAAGTTTGACTAGGGTTGACCATAGTTGACTTTTGAGGAAAAGTTCAATGATTTTGAGAAAATGATGATAGGATAAGATTCTAACAAGAAAGTGACATCAAAAAGTCGACTGCACAAGCGTCTGATCGCGTTGGTCCCAAAAAAAATTAAAATGTGATTTTGAGCGATATGGGAGTGTCAGATTTCAATTTCGATCACGAAAATGGAACACTTTTGTAAATTAGATTATATTTCAAATAATTTGGAATTGAAGAGTGAGAGAAAGGATCAAACACTTGTGCATTTGTGATGAAGCCAGGACTCTGAAGAATAACTCCCCAATGTATAAATCTAGGAGAACGCAATGAAGTGAACATCGAATTCTTGCCACAATGCAAGTCTAGAATGAAAATACAATCCTATGCTAGATGCAATCCCTAGGACGTAATTGTGAGACCCATTGTATAATCATCATCATTGAGCATTTTTGGAACATCAGAGTTGATACAATCCTTACTGGTGCCACTGCAACCATAAGGATATGAATATGATTTTCATTGGATAAAATGTAGGAAAAAAATGTAAGCACCAGGGCACAAAATCCAAGATGACCTGAACATTGTTTCTAGTTGATATTGCAAGACTACACCAATAGCGAGGCACTCAGAGCCAAGATAACCATGAGTGCATTCATGTGTAAATAAATAGAGCAATAATAGTCAAGGAGTAGTACCAACCTCAGCATGGCGTACAAATAAACAAGATCGAGGGATTTGAGGTGTTTCCACCTTAATCTGGGAGCTCTTTTCACATACACCCTATTTATTTGACATTGCTGGATCATTGGGACTACACCAACAAGTAGTAGAAAAAAAAAATATCAATGAAATCCTTGAGAACAGACAACACACAAAGAAAGATTCAATGATAGCTCAGCCAGTTTCAAAGTTTTCAAATATGTATGTGTATAAGGGTGTTGAAAAATACCGTTGCGCTTGTAAGTGCATTGTGTTTGATTGTTATTGATAGATTTTTATGTCTAAGATATCCAATGTGTGTTGAAAAACACAGATGTGTCCAAAGATAGTGTTGAAAAATACTATTTATGGTGGTGTTGAAAAATACTAGTTTGTGTCAGTAGTGAGTTGTCATGCAGAAGTGACAAGATTACTGACTCGAGTGTACACCAAAGATGCGATCAAATTGGGGAACCATGCCCCCAAATAATGATGACTGACTGGACGTATGTTGCAAGGAAAAACTAGATTCGGTTGCCCCTAGGCATATGGCACTGAATCAATGTGAAGGTAGTAGGGTTCGCAAAGGACCCAAAGTGTCACAAACATGACTGAAAGCTATGTACAAACTAAAGCAAAGAATCATCAAGACCGAGTATTAATAAATAGAGCATTTTAGTATAACTCCAACTATAATGGATGTGAGCAATCTCAATAGTACAGTGACAGTAGACAGACATAGTGAGAACCACTGGTGATTGACAAGAGAGAGATTCTCAAATGAAGATCATAGTAACAGCTAGGCATTAGCAAGAAGACGTAGTGAGAACCACTTGTGACTGATGCAACGAAGATTCTCAAGGAGAGAGAACTCAGTATAAGCTAAGCGATAGTAGGTAGATGTAGTGAGAACCACTGGTGACTATCGCAAAGTAGATCCAAAAAGGTAATAGGACAGTGCCCCCTAGAGCAGGAGGGTTTCCCATAGAGTATGACCAGTTCCAATCCATGTAATTTGGTGTCTTGATAGGAACTAAGAGCATGTGTACAAGCAAATGCAAGTAGGAAAGAAGGCAAGCAGCAAAGAAAGAAAGCGAATGTAAAAAGCCAAGTGGTGCTGTGATAGATATAGAAATGTGGAACAAGAGGCACCTGTTTACCAGGTTTTCACCTTCTTGGAAGAAATTCTTTTTTTGCTACCATGATGCATGTTTACCAGTTTTTCATTAATGACACTTTTTCTCTTTTTCTCTATTTTTGTATTTTTTAATTTCTTAGTATTTTTGTATTTTTGGAATATATGATTTTTTTTTGGAGATACATCAAAGTGCCTATTTCTAGGTTTTCACTAAGATGATCATTTTTTTTAGGACTTTTTCCAAATTTTAGAATTTTTTCAGGACTTTACTATATACATGAGCATACTGAAGAGGTCTTAGTTGTAGAACCGTTTTAGATGAAGAGCGTTGATGCGATCTTTGAGTTTCTCTCCTTTAGTAGTAGAAATTTAATAGGTGCCAGACCCAAATACTATTGTGACAACATACAGACCAAGCCAATTTGGTTCAAATTTTCCTTTCTAGATCCAATGTTGTTGATTCTAAGGTACTTCCTCAGAATGAGGTCACCTGCTTGGAAATCCCTTAGGTGAACTTTCTTGTTATAGCTCTTGGACATCCTTTTCTGATATGCTCTAATGTGATTGAATGCCACTTGTTGACATTCATCAAGTAGTTCTTGTTGGAGATTTGCTTCTGTGCAAATAGTTGATTGTATGTTTGTCATTGACGACAACATATAATATACAACAGTGTTCTATATGAAATTATCTATACAAATGTTCTGGAGCTATGCGTGTTTATTTCCATGGTTTATACATGTTCTAGATGCTATGTGCATTCATGCCAAGTTAGATATGAAGTTTCAGTTGAGTTATGTTAATCAATTATGGCAGTTACAACATCTGAAGATTATCTATCTAGAGTCGACATAAATATAGTGCTTCTTGAGTTGCACCCATCTTTGGGATATGTTTTTTTGTATTAATGTTTATTTATTAGTTAGTGATGATTATACAAAGGCACCAACAATGTTTTAAAAGAATCGTGATATTGGAGTAAAATTGGTGAAGCCAACTTTGTGAAGCGTTGTGTCTATTCAGTTTGAGTTGCACAGTTCTAACTTTGATTGTGTGGTTAGTTAAGCTGACAAAGAAGTTGATGAAGTATTCCCATATACTGTGATTAACTTATCCTTGGTGAAGATACATATAGCAGTTCAATTGTGTTCGCTAAGTGTCAGGAAATGAAGTGAGAAACAATAGACAGAAGAGAGAAGAAAGTCAGACAGAATAAGTTGAAGAACTATGTGAAGAAATAGAAGAAGATTACAATTCATTGGAATTGATCAAGACAAAAGGTCTACTCAAATAGTTCATCTATCGTATATAGTGTATATCTATTCTACTGAAGGTTGCAACCTTCACCATTTTAGCAGTGAGCTTTTGGATAGTGAGTCCTCACCCCTAATAGGGTTACTTGTAAAAGACTCCTAACAGGGTCTGATGTTTAACCAGGTCTTTGTAATTATTTCATTATAAAGAACAACTCCTAACATGGTTGCAAGATCTCCTAATAGGGATAATTATACTCAAGTACATTTCTTTGTGGGTGCTAATTCCCACTGGGGTTTTTACCTATTTGGTTTCCCCGTAACCAAAATGTTGTGTTCTCTATTGTGTTATCTGAATGTGCATTTAATTTATGTTAATTAATATCTAAGTAAAGAAAAGAATTAAAGTAGTTGATAACTAATTCACCCCTCCCCCCACCTCTTAGTTATCCTTTGGGACTATTGCAATAGTTCTAGCTCTTGTAGCTGAGATATTCTTTTATCATCATCAGTGATGAAGCCTTTCAGAGAGACTCGTAGAAAAGGAATCTCAACCTCAATTGGTAACACAACATCTGATCCATAAACAAAAGCATAGGACATAGCCCCTATTGGTGTTCTTATGCTTTTCATGTATACCTAGAGAGCTAGATTGATTTAGAGATGCTAATCTCATCTAGATTTGTGCACTGTGCGATGTAGGATTTTAAGGATTGTCTTGTTTGATGCTTCTGCCTGTCCATTACCCTAATGATAATAGATGGAAGACCAATGTTGAGTAATTTTAAAATTAGAGGATAGCTCTATCAAACCATTGTTTTTGAATTTCCCCCCATTATCAGTGATTATTGGTGAGGGTACACCATACCTATAGATGATGTAGTTGAGAATGGACATAGCTACTGATTTTCCACTAGCAATGGTGAGAGGGACTGCCTCCACCCACTTGGTAAAATAGTCTATAGCTGTGATGATGAACTTATGTCCATTTGAGGACAAGGGATAAATCTCACCCACCAAGTCAAAGGCCCATTGTTGAAATGGACAAAAAGTAATGAAGGGAACAAGCTCCTTGGCTAGAGCATGAATTAGACTACCATGTAGTTGACACTCTTGGCAAGACTTAGCAAATTGTGTAGCTTCTTTTTCCATATCTGGCCAATAGTAACCAGCTCTAATAAGTTTATGGGCTAGTGTCAAGTCATTAGATTGAGACCCACAGATGCCTTCATGCACCTCTACTAACACATGTTTGGAGTCATTGGGTTCTAAACACCTAAAAAGGGTATCGTCTAGACCGCGCCTATACAAGTTATTAGCTATGATGATGAACTATGAAGCACTGTAGATTAAGTGACATTTCTCATTCTAGGTGTAAATGTCTGGAATAATTTGGTCATGAAGGTAGGAATAAATATGATGGTAGCGGGATGAATCATGTCCAATGATAGAATAGATCATCCGGGACTTAGGGGAATCATAGGTTGGGTGGCGTAATGTCTCCAATAGGAATTCATGTTGGAAATCATTTTCTGGCATCTGTAGCATGGAAACAAGAGTAGCCATGACATATGTTGCTTTATTATATGCCCTTGGAACTTGTTAAAATGTGATGTGAACAAAATAATTTCTAATGTCATCAACCAACCGTTTATATGGCACCAACTTGTCATCTTTTTCCTGATAGATATCATTTACTTGATTGATGACTAACTATGAATCTCCAAGGACATTGAGCTTGTCCACTTGCCACTCAAGGGCGATCTTCATACCATTGATTAAGGCCTCATACTCAATGTTTTTGTTTGTACAAGGAAACAAAATCTTGTATGCTTTTGGTAAAGAGTACCTTTGAGGTGTGATGAAAAGTATCCCAACACTTGACCCCTATTGGGTAAATGAACCATCAAAAAACATAGTCCACTATTGATGTGTGAGAAGTAATATGGACTCATTTGGGAATTCAATGTTCAATGGTTGATGGTCTACTAGAGGTTCTTCTCCCAATTGATTTTTAATTGCTTTCCCCTTGATGGCTTTTATTTCTACATACTCAATATCAAATTCACTAAGAAGCATGACCCATTTAGCTAGTCTACCTATGAGGGTAGCTTTACTAACCAAATATTTTAGAGGATCAATTTTAGCAATAAGGTGTGTAGTATGAGCCATCATGTAGTGTCATAGTTTTTGTAAAGCAAATACCACTGCAAGGAAAGCCTTCTCTATAAAAAAATAGTTTGTTTCATATGAGACCAGAGTTCTACTAATGTAGTAGATAGCCCTTTCTTTGTTTTTTTGATCTTCTTGAGCTAATAGGACACTCAATGATGTATCTATAGCAGAGATGTAAAGTATAAGTGGCTTCCCATGAATAGGATGTGTCAATATAGGTGGATTCACAAGTTATTATTTGATTTGTGTGAACCCCTCATCACATTCCTTGTTCCATTGGTAAGTCACACCCTTATGTAAAGGCTTGGTGAATGGTTATGACTTGTCTGCCAGTTGTGAGATGAATCATCGGATAGACTATAATCGGCCTTGAAGTCCTCTCATTTGTCTGATATTATTTGGTGGTGGCATTTCCATGATAGCTTGGACTTTCTCAAGATCCACTTCGATGCCTTTTGCAGAGATGATATAACCAAGCAATTTTCTAGATGTGACGCCAAATGCACATTTCTTAGGATTAAGCCTTGGACTAAAATATTCCATGCGATCCAGTATAGGCCCTAGATCTGCAATGTGTTTCTCTCTTTGCATTCTCTTGGCTAGAGTGTCATCAACATAATCTTCCATTGTTTTATGAATCATGTCATGAAATACAGTGGTGATGGCTCTCTGATATGTAGAACTAGCATTTTTGAGTCTAAAGGGCATGGCATTCCAATAGAAAGTGCCCCATGCACATGTGAAAGTAGTTTTCTCTTGGTCCTCTAGCACAATCTTTATCTGGTTGTAGGCAAAGAAATATTCCATTAGGGAATACATTTCATATCCTATTGTCATATCTACAATCATATCAATATTGAGCAATGGAAAGTCATCCTTAGGACATGCCTTATTCAACTCTCTGAATTATATGCAGACTCAGATAGATTTGTCATGTTTTGATACTAGAGCAATGTTAGAGATCCATTTTGCATAGTCAATTGCTCTAATAAATACTGCCTTAAGAAGTTTCTCCAACTCAGCTTTGACAAGTAGAGCCACATGTGGATGCATTTTACCAAGCTTTTGTTTAAAAGGCTTGATGCTTGGTGCAAAGGACAAATGATGCATGATTAGATTATGGTCTAATCTTGGCATATCTGAATATTTCACGGTAAAGTTTATCTTTTTTATCCGAAAGAATGTAATGAATTCCTCTCTTTCTGTCTTAGATAATGATTGTGCCAAATGAATGATCTGAGGCTCAGATTTTGTACCCAAGTTGATTGGTTGAGTTGGTTCAATTAGCACAGATGATCGTTCCTAGAAATGACTTGAAAGCGTATCAAGTATCTCATCGTCAGGCACCTTAGAGAGGTTTTCACCCTTGGATACATCCTTTATTTTAAATTTTTTAGGCTCTAACACTGCCACAATATGGTTTTCACCATCAGAGAACCTATTTTTTCTTCTTTTTATTTTGTGACTGAGATACTTGATATCAGCCTCAGTCATGTTGACACTTTCTTTCCTAGTGGAGGATGTTATAGGTTTGACAACATTGAGGTAATAGGCAAGAGTGTAATTGTTCTGGAATGTAAGGACTTCATTAGATGGGGAGGGAGAGTTCTATTCTATAAGCTCGAGATGGAAAAGTGAAAGAGAAGTGATGGGTTCAAGTGTGTTCATTGTATAATCATTGAAAGCATGGACTAGCAAGTCAAGACCTAGAGAGATCTCATCCAAAGGTGTAGTCAAATTCTTTTGATTCCTAGCAACCGTAGTAGATGACACATTAACATCTATGTAATCATACTCATTTGACCTTACACTAGAATCTTCACCTACTTCAAGAAGGTTTTCATATGTGTGCACTATATCTATATCCCTGTCATAGGTGGCATATGACAAATCATCAAACTCATACTCATGAGAGTCTGTTTCATCATTGGGCATCACATCAAGAACATAAGTGAAATCAACCCTTTGTCCCCAGTTCGGATGAGTTCTTCCTAGATCCTATGCTATGTTCAAATGAGAACCTTTTGACATAGGTACCTCATTAGTGTTTGTAAAATCATCTGCTTCTTGTTTAGTGAGAAGTGGTTGGGATTCTTGTTCAAACTGCTCTTGAAAGTGTGGTATTCTATACAAATCACCGTAATGACCTGGATTTATAGTTTTTATTTCTTTCCATTGTTCATAGGTTAATGGAGAAAGTGAAGTGGTCTCATCAGAGTCACTGTCAGTCTTGAGTGTACTGACACACGGTATGAAGTCATCTGGCTTAGCGAAGAATGCTGCCAGATCTGGGGGAATGGGAAAAGGGAAGCAATCCTCCTCAAAAATGTCATCAAACTCTTCATTTTTAGATGTATCATCAAGTGTTGGTTTTTTATCTACTTTAGGTACAAACTTGTTTATCCCCAGTTGAAATGTGAGTTTCTTGAAGCATATACCCATAGAGTCACATGTTCATCGACCAATAGATTCAAGTGGTGCAATCAATCCTTTACGAATCACACCTATGGGTCCATTCCCTTTGTAACCAAAGCATTACATAATAGTTAGACCCTTGCCATACTATTCAGGTTTTATGTCACAAGGTGTAGTGTTTTATTTAGAGATGTCTTCCCCTTTATAGATCCAACCTTTGATAGCCCTATTTTCATTTTCTTCTTCTAATGGTTTCGTGGCCTATACAAAGGTACCACCATATTTTGTATGAGGAGCAACTATAGAAGGTTTAGTGCTCTCAGAAGGTCTCCCAAAAGAATTTTGAGACAAAGGCATATATGTAACAGATAGCACAGGTTCAATCTGATATCCTCCCATGTTAGTTTCCTTGAGTGTCAGACCCTTTTCCATTTCCTTTAATCTAGTCTCGAGGAACTCAGTAGACTCTCTATTGGTGGGTACAAAGATATTAGCAGATTTTGTGAGTGTGTTGCAATCATAGTGTGTATTAGCAGGTATAGTCACTTCAGATCCTTAGAATGGGAACTTAATGCATTGATGGTACATTGAAGGGACAGCTAGCATTTCATGGATCCATGTCCTTCCCAAAAGAATATTGTATGCTAAAGGAATGTCAAGCACTTGACAAATAGCATCACTTTCAATAGGGCCACCTCTGATTGGCAACATAATAGCCCTTTATATTTTTTCTCTTCTTCATCATAGGCCTTAATAGTAATCTTTTTGCGGGCATCTATGCAATCTTCATCGTAGCCTAACTTAGTAAGGAAGATTGAAGAGCAAATGTTGAGGTCGGTGCCATTATTTATGAGAACACAGCGAATGCACTTTGGACCAATCATGACTTCAATGTGCAAGGGGTTGTTGTGTGGGTGACTCAAAGAATGGTCATCTTCCTCAGAGAAAGACAAGTAATAGAAGGAGGTCAAGTGACCTACCATGGATTGAAACCAGTTGAGATCAAGATCTTTTGGGAAATTTTCCTCAGTGAGGGCTTTATAAAGGATCTCCCTGTGAGAAGGGGATATTTTCAGTAGCTCAAAGATGGTGATTTGAGCATCAGTACATTGTAATTAATCTAGAATACTATAATTGGAAGCAATAGATGAGGAACCCAATTTGGGATTCTTATTGGTAGAGCCAACAGTAGCTTTGTCTATAGGTTGTGTTGGTGTAGACGTAGAAGGCTCATGGCCTTTGAGAATATCTTAGCACAAGATCAAGTAACAACATTTGCACTGACCTTAGACTATTCTTGTTTGGAGGGCTGAGGCATAGACCTTGTTGGTGCCCAAAAATGCTGAATTGGATTTCCTATGGACTTGCCAATCCAATGTTTAGAAAACCAATTGTTTTTGGCTAACTAACGGGAATGATCGATTATGATCCTCTTCCCCTGCACTTCTAGCTCTGCAAGACCAAGGTGGGTGAACCTTTACCTTAACCACTATCTACTGGTTTAAGGAATTTTATGAAGATAACTTGTGTACAACATTCAACCGATCTCTCAAGATGGCAAGTAGGCTTGAATAAATCAAATTGCAAGCAATATATCATAAACTGTAAACTGAAATACTTTGAGTAATTGAAAGAATGTTTAGTAAATATGTATGTAAATTGAAATAAAAAGGTAGATAAGAAATCACAAAACTATAACAATGAATTGAATAACTATAATCCAAATAATGATTAGACCAGTGCCTTATTCTATC
The DNA here is from genome assembly GCA_018584345.1 of Thuja plicata. Lineage (NCBI taxonomy): Eukaryota > Viridiplantae > Streptophyta > Pinopsida > Cupressales > Cupressaceae > Thuja > Thuja plicata. The sequence continues at coordinate 1,804,021 of MU226838.1, read as the reverse complement.
ACAGAAAAAAGAGTCAAGATCATTCCAATCTTATGTTCAACCTCAGAGACAGTTTTACAAGAAAACTTATCACTTCAAAGGTGTTATGGAATGTACATGCAACCTAAAAAAAATTCAGAGATATTTTAAAAAGGTA
>MU226838.1:1778420-1800786 GCA_018584345.1 Thuja plicata | reverse complement strand
ATGCAAAATGAGAAAACCAATTGAAAATATAGACTATGAATCAAATCAGGAAGCATGCACATCAAACTATCACTTTGAAGAAGCTCTATTGGTTTATCCGAGGGACTAATTGTAAAATAATAATGAAGCTATTACACATGTGAAAGAAAAAGGACTTATCTTTATTGATTTTGAAAAAATAGTACATCCAGGTCCATGTTATACATGTTGATTAAAAACCATCCAAATATGTGAAATTGTATTATATTGTATTTTCTTCTATTTAAATTTTACATTATGTATATATGTGTGTTTGAGTGGCTTTCACACCTCTTTAAGGTGAAAAGACACAACCCTTATTACAAAATATTCTGAAAAAACAATAAACTAACTAAAAAATAACTACCTAACTTTCGGATTTGGCTTTGGTCAAAAATCCAAAACACATTGTGAAAAGCTAAGATTTTTTCTAGAGATAGAAAATTTGATTTCCTGAACTGGGTTGGTTTTATATTTTTAAAATTTGACCATCTTCAGCCTCTCTTGATATCATCTTTGTAGCAGGTCTAAATTCTAGCATTTTCTGAAGGCTTCGATTAGTTAGTTCTATTTATGTGTCATAAGGCTTCCTTCCTTTGATATTTTTTTTTATGGAGAAAAATGCTTCTTGATAATGGTTTGGGACTTCTAAATTATTAAAATTTAGGGTACCACCAGACCCTCACAAGATGAAAGGATTTTTGGGCTTGGGAGTATCTTCCCTTCCCTTGAGAATGACAATGTTACAGTATTCAGTATCAATAAGCTCAACCATATTAATGACATTGTCATTATTGATGTATGTATAGTTGACCTTGGCATTAGTATTTTTTCCTTTGGATGAATCACCTTTCCCATGAAGAGGAAATGGATCTTTAAAATCTTGGTGGTCTGAGTTCTTTTTGTGACCTCCCATAGCAATAAACTCACTATCGATGAGATCCTAGATTTTATGCTGCAATTTAAGACAAGTAGCCATTTTATGACCTTCGTTTTGGTGAAAATCACAATAAGAAGATTTATTCCACCAAGAGGGTCTTGTTTGTGGATCATAAGGTCATGAATTATCCAGAGGAGTGAGTAAATGGTTGTCCAAGAGATTCGTGTAAACTGCATCAAGTGGTTCTCCTAAAGGAGTACTAAACTCACGCTTGGGTCTACGAGCCCAAGGTTTAGGTCTAGAGAAATGCAAGGTACTGGGTTTGGATTCTACCACAGCCTGTTTAGTGGCTTTGGTTTCCTACATTGTGGTAGTGAGATTAAAAGAAGCCTTTGAAGGCTTGGGAGTCACATTGTCTACAACTCCATTATTCACAACATTATGGTTCTTGTTGGAAAATTTTGGTTTATCTTTGCTTGAGGAGGAAGACCCTTGTTTATTTTCCTCGTGTAAGGTCAGTTCTCCTTTCTTGACCATAAACATCTCAATTCTCACATCTTTCTTAATCATGTCATCAAAGGTTAAAGGACCTTGCAGCTATACTTGATATCCAAAGTTGGGAAGAAGATGTTGGAAACACTGAGAGGGGGGGTGAATCAATGTTTAACTAATTATTTTATTTCAACAAATTTAAACATAAATAAAATATATATCACTTGAATCTTAACAGAAGAACACATAACACATGATATGATTTCGGGGAAACCTTGATCTGAGAGAAACCCTGGTGGGAATTAGTACCCACAAATATTGCACTAGTATAATGAACCTATTAAAGTTCCTTTGCCCTATTAGGAGCAGTCTTTATAATGCAAGTACAATGACCTGGTTAAAGGCCTAACCCTATTAATATTATTTTACAAATAACCCTGTTAGGGGTGAGGACTCATTGTCCAAGAGCTCACTGCTCAATCAGAAAGAAGGCTACAACCTCCTGAGAATAGATATACACTATATCCAAAAGTGAATTGTTGTATATGACACAGATGTCTGATCAGTTCCGGTTATGCGCTTATTCTCTTATCTTATTTAAGGGCTCTATCTCATATTGACATCTTTATATTGTTCTTCTATACACACACACACACACACACACACACACACACACACAGATATATGTTTATGCCTGAAGAGACATGACTATAAACAAGACCTTAGTCGGCCCAAAAACAACATTCACAATGCTTCCAAAAAAATTGGGTTAAGTGTGTTTACAATAATGTTTAATACAAGATTAAAAACTTATTACAATAGGCACTTAACCTTTACACAACAAAAGATTTCACGCTAATCAAAAAACCTGAAGTCGACTCCATACTCTGTATTCTAAACTACTAGTGTACTAGTTCTTTTTGTAACTTATTTTTACTTACATTCTGTACCATGTGTGTATAGGGTAAGCATAAAAATATATCATAAAGCTTAGTTCTAAAGGTTCTTAGTCTGAATTGGTCATACGCACGTGCGTTGGTGCTCTGATCATCTGTGTATCTCTGTTCTGTATTGTCTTCTATACTTAGTCAATTTTCACTACAAAGTTTGCTGTCAAAACTTCATATGACTTTGTTTCCATAATGACAACACAAAATAATTCATATACTCCCTGGGAGTCAACTTGCCAACAATATACCCCTTTGTCATTAATGGTAACAAAGGAATGTGGCCAAGTTACTCAAAATTGACTAACACCAAAAACTGTATATTATCTTCTTTTAACATATACTATATCATATTTCTTTGCATATATACACTACTCCCCATACATACTTTACTCTCCCTTTGAAATTAATGACAAAGGTGTCAAAATTGTAATTCTCTAGATGCTTACTACATGTATACATCTGGATAGGCTATCTGTAGATTCTTCATCTCTTGCTGCCAAAATGCCTTTAGTGCATCAATTGTTTGTAGATGGGCGCATAAGGCATATGTAAGCTTTTCCATCTTTGTTAAATCCATGCTGGGTCCTTGATCATAGGTAGAAATGGTTGCATCAATCTTTTTAATGTTCTCATCCAAAACTGCTAAGGAGGGCGCAAGTGCATTTCTCAATTGAGTCTACCTGATCCTTATCTTGTTGATATCCATTTTAGCTTTTTCTATCTTTTCTAATTGACCTTGATAGATATTGTTGTAGATTTTTATGTCCTGGGAGGATGTTTCAACTGATTGTCTTATGTTATCAACCAAGATACCTGCCTCTTCTATCTTTTTGATATGTTCGGAGGTGAGTTTACCTCTATCCATGCAATTTTCTATAACCTTTCTGCCTTCTGATGCCAACTCTTTCAACATTGTCTGACCAATCTTTAATGACATTAAATCTAAGGAAAAATTCTTTATCAGTTCATTCAATCTTTCCTTTATATACTCATCTTCTTGAATTCTAGTAGCTAAGTCTACTAAACTAGTAAAGTGTGCTTTGAAGCTTGTTAGGATGCTATCTACATCATCAACTGATTGAATTTTAGCCACTTTCTTGTCTATAGGCACTAAATCATTCAGAATGTTCATTGATTCCAAAAAGAGTAGGTTTCTCATAACTTGTTTCTATTTGGCTTTTTCCATGGCTAGGACACTGATCTTAATCAAATCTTCTTCTCCCCATTCATCTAGACTTGCTGATTCAAGAGTTAAACATGACAACAATGAAGTAGATGGTTGAATGGATGGTGTGAATATACTATTCTGACTAGTATCCATGCATTCACTTTTTACTGGAATCTCCATGACCGGTATCTCATTAGTTTGATTATCTTCCTCTTTATTCAAATCTGTTGAATCTTTAGAGGGAACTTCATCTTGTTGTAAAGATGTGTAATCAGTGCATACCTCCTTTGTCTCTTCAGTGCTTACAAATGATTTTTCAACTATGTCCATATCATTGTCAAAAGTGCTCATGGATATCTTGATATCATCAATCACTATAGTATCTCCTGAATATTTTACTGTATTAGAGGCTATTGAAACTGAGGGCACTGAAACCTGTGGACCTGTCTTAGGTTCATTTTGAATCACTAGTTTTGTTACATATGTCTATCCATAAATATCCACTCAAATTCTTTCTGAGTCTCTTCACCAACCAGATCATACTCCTTATTCATGATATGGAGAACTCTTGTTTTGGTTCTTAGGTATAGCTTTACTAAATCCAATAGAATGACTTTCTCATCATGCGAGTATACTGGAAGAAGACTATCCAATATTTTTTCTCTTATCCTCATATCCTCTTCAATTTCTTGCCTCTTTAATACATCAAGTATGTTCCATACCTTGTTTGGTATTACTTTTTTGATTTCCAATACTATCCTTCTGAACTTAAACATGTGAGAGATGATCATAGAATGAATTTATGATTTTTCTATCTCTTGATACTTATCATTGACATTCTTGATAGATTCTAGTCTGCCTTCATTAACAATTCTATTCTTTAGGACTATTAGACGGGGCCTCAATCCTACCTCAAGAGGGGCTTGTGTGTTCTTTTACCTTGCTCCTTGTGGTCCTTGAGGATGGATGATTTGTAGGAACTTGCTTCTTCCTTCTAGTTAACTTTTTAGGTATAGAAGGTGGAGAAGATTCTAGATCAATGGTGGTTGATGGCGTAAATGTATCTTCATTTTATTTCTTCTTCTTCTTCTTAGGCATATCATTAGACTTTTCAATTTTTACTTCTGTGGGAGTTTTCTTAATTTCTTTGGCTATTTTAGCTTCCCTAGCTCTATCAAGGTCTTCTTGTGTAACACTATGAACTTTTAGGATATTTGAAGTAATCCTAGATGCCTTTCTTCTGTTGTCAGCACTGTATAAGATAGAATCAACTTGATTTGTCTTTTCTATGTAAGTACCCCATCCAAGTTCATTGGGATCCTTGGGCGTAGATAGTAGGACTTGTTCATAACCTTCCAAAACATGTTCTTCTACTTCATAACCAAGTGGGTGAAACCATTTTGTTCTAGGCTCAACTGCCTCCATGTAAGTACAGTCATTTTCCACGATGAAGCATATGGTGTCTTTGTATTTCTCAACTATCTTCTCAGGTATTCTGAACCTCTTCTGCATCTTGATCCTAAATGTTTTGATATCCATGTCCATAGTATCTTTTGTACTACTCTCTGATGTAGCTTTTAGTGATATCTGAGACATAGTACGTTTACTCCTATCTAGGTTAAGATTTGCAACCTTACCAACAATGCGGAAGTACAGGTAGATGATTAAAGAGCCAAACCTAAATATCTTTCTCTTGTCATGCTTAATAGCCTTAATGTTCTCAATCAGCTATGTGCGCAATAGTTCACAGAGATTGTACTGAATGTTATCTCTCACTATCCTTATTGCTACCAGAACTGTTCCTACAGACACACTATTTAGTCTGCTTGACTGCTAAAACTTATATCCAAGTATCATAGTGAGTAGTTTGATGTCATTCTCCTTAATAGGATCGACAGTTATGCTGCGCCTCTCACTTATAGATAAGCAAATTTGTTCAACCTGCTTCTTAACATCCTTACCAGTAGGAAGAACTAGTCCAGTCTTAGGAAGTCTATTCATTTCATGAATTAGGTCTGCAGGGATGCGGATAGGAACCTCACCAATCCAATATATGTCATCATGTATCCTTCTTAGTAATATTTTAACCCATTCTGGCTCATATAAATTATGCACATTAGAATACTCAAAGATAGGGTTATCAATGAGATGCGTATATTCAACCTTGAATGAGTAGTCTGGTTTCATCATTGAACCCATAAGAGTTTCTATGTTGTTGTCTCCAACTGTTTCCTTCTTGGAGTAGATGTACACATGAATGTCTTCCATGTGCATGACTCCTAGTAGAGTCTTAGAGAATGCTACCTCAACATCATCTAGTATAGACTTGAATGGATGCTTCTTAAAGACAAATCTCTTCCTTTTAGCAATGTCAAATACAACTGGGGTTGCCATACTTACTTGCAACTTGATTAAGTAGGGTTTCACGACAATTCAAAATGACATGACTGCTAGGGTTCCATTTCAACTTGCAATCTATTCACAAACTCATCAAATTGATACCTTTAGATGGTTTGATTCTTAGTGCTCTTGTGCTCTATAAATTTTACGATCTCAGAGGTAAACAATGAGAACAATCAATCAATCCATCGATTTATATAAAGTTTTTCTACATTTAATGTCGTAAGTGTTTTTACTGAGAATTTCAAACTTTATTCAGAATGAAGTATAGACAATGCATGAATGCATACTATATTCTTTTGCTATCATTTACATGAATTCAAAGGCGCATACTCAGAGATGAGTATACTAGCCACGCTGGGGTTTAGAGCAAGAATAGCTCCCCCTAAGACCATGAGGGTCAATTATCCAGAAGTAGAAGGTGCGTCCACTAAGGATGCATCTACTACCTTGTTCTCTTCATTATATTTCTTTATTTAAACCCATATTTTATCTGAGTTATCTTTATCTTCCACAAACTTAACTTCTCATGATTCTTCAAACATAGACTTTTTAGGATTCTCTTATCCTTGTGTTCTTGACCTGCAAAACCTTGAGATGTGTCCAGCTTTTCCACATGAGTGACAAATGATAGGAGGTCTGATGTTGTTATTTATCATGTTTCTCTACTTTTTTGTGTATCCATTGTAATTACATATCTGACATGTAATGTTCTGCAAGTTTCTTTGAGGTTGATTTCTCTAATTGTATTGAGTCTGATTCCTTTGGTTCAATTGTGGCTGATTTCTTTGATTTTTCCTGCAATGAATATCTCTATGACCAAACTTATTATAGGAGTAATAGTAACCATTGAAGGGTCTTACATCCTTAAAATCTCTTTCCAAGTGTACATGCTTGTTATAGGCATAGCAAGTATGGTTGACTTCCTTGTACTTATCTTTTGGTGGTTCTACTTTAGTCATTTTATGATTCTAAATTTTCTTTTCTTCTACAGATTCTATTTGAGATTTCTTTCTTTCTTGTAATGAATTGATCTCAATTTGAGCTATACTGTATCCCATACTAGTGGTATCACCTTTTAGCTTTTGTGCATAAATTTGTGATTGAATCAAATCAAAACTTGTGTGTAGTTTATCAATCTTGTCTTTGGCTCCTGATAATTAAGATTCATTTTTATTCTTGATGTTTTCCAACTCCAATATTTTCATATTGTCTTGCATGAGTTCTTCATCTAGCTATTTATTTTATTTTTTCTTCTCTTCAATAGTTGTTAGGCTATCAGTTAACTGATCCTTCAATTTTTCTATCTTATCCTTTAAAGATAAGTTTTCTTCATTTAGTTTCTTGACTATTTTACCCAAATCATTTGTAGAGCAATCTTTCAAATATTTTCTTAGCTTTTTGATAAGCATTTGTGAGCCATCAAATTTTAGTATAAGTTCCCCATTTTCTTTCTCAGATCTGTCTAGATCTTCAAGGGCTGCTTCAAGATTCTTTTTCAGATGTTTTTCTTCTGTTGAATCCATGATCTCCTCAAGTGGTTAAACTTTCTTTCAGAGGACCACGGCTCTGATACCAATTGTTGGAAACACTAAGAGGGGGGGGGGGTGAATTAGTGTTTAACTAACTATTTTTTTTCAGCAACTTTAAACATAAATCAAATATATATCACTTGAAACTTAACACAAGAACACATAACACATGATATGATTACGAGGAAACCTTGATCAGAGGAAAACCCCGGTGGGAATTAGTACCCACAAATATTGCAGTAGTATAATGAACCTGTTAAGGTTCCTTTTCCCTATTAGGAGCAATATTTATAATGCAAGTACAATGACCTAGTTAAAGGCCTAACCCTATTAAGAGATTTTTACAAACAACCCTGTAAGGGGTGAGGACTCACTGTCCAATAGCTCACTGCTCAATGAGAAAGAAGGATACAACCTCCTGAGAATAGATATACACTATATCCTAAAGTGAACTATTGTATATGACATAGATGTATGATCAGTTCTGGTTATGCGCTTATACTCTTATCTTCTTTAAGGGCTCTATCTCATATTTACATCTTTATACTATTCTTCTATATCTCTACTCTGCATATATCTTTGACACTTCAAATATATCTTTTCATTACATGTGTGTGTGTGTGTGTGTGTGTGTGTGTGTTTATGCGTGAATAGACGCGACTATAAACAAGACCTTAGTCAGCCCAAAAAAAACACTCACAACGCTTCCAATTAAATTGGCTTAAGCATGTTGACAATAATGTTTAATACATGATTACAAACTTATTACAATAGGTGCTTAGCCTTTACACAACAAAATATTACATGCTAATCAAAAAACTTGAAGTCAGCTCCATACTCTGTATTTAGAACTACTAGTGTACTTGTTCTTTCTATAACTTATCTGTACTAACATTCCATACCATGCGTGTATAGGGTAAGCATAAAAACATATCATAGAACTTATGTCTGAAGGTGCTTAGTTTGAATCGGTTGTATGCATGTGCACTGGTGCTCTGATCATCTGTGTATCTATGTTTTGTATTGTCTTCTATACTTAGTAAATTTTCACTACAAAGTTTTCTGTCAAAAATTCATATGACTTTGTTGCCATATAGACAACACAAAATAATTCATATACTCCCTGGGAGTCAACTTTCCAACAGAAGATTGTCTAGAAATATGTCCAACTTTTTGGATTCAGGTATTTTGCAATAATATCTTGTATAAAGTTGTCTCCATCTTTGGAGAAATTTCAAGAAGGATTCCCCATGATTTTGTTTCAAGATGAAAAGATGTCAGATGTGAACCAGATGTTGGATGTTGTGAGAATATTTTTGTAGAAACAAATTGGAAATTTTGTCAAAAGTTTTGATGCCAGTTGGTAGTCTAGAGAACCATTCCATAGCTAGCCTTCCCAAACTACGTGGGAAGAGACGCATGAGGTAGGTTGGATCATGTATGAACTCCATAGAGAGAGAGAGAGAGAGAACCAAACTCTCTCAAATGATCCTGGTGATCAGAGGTACCCAAGTATTTATCGTACTTGGGAAGTTCAACTCCTTTAGGAAAGTTCAACTCCTTTAGGAAAAGGAGGCATGCATAGACTCTTATCAAATGGGAATGGAAAAATGATTTCCAGCATGAACTATGTAGCAGGTTTGTCTTTATCCTTCATGAGTTGAATAATCTGTTCTTGCATACTTTGGACTTGTTTTTGCAACTTGGAGTTTTCAGTTTCTTCTTCTTTAGTGAAAAGTGTCTCTACATTGTACTTGGAGGGTAACTTATCCCCTTGATTGGCTAGTTCGAGAAGGTATTTATCTTTTTCCTCAGCTAGGAGAATTCCATCATCTTACAGAAATCTTTATTGGCACGAGCATTCTTGATATCTACTTGGCTTATTTTTTTTCCTCATCATTGGGGGGTCTTGAAAATGGAATTTACCCCTAGTTTTAGAGCGGTCATCTATGCTATGTTCACCTGATTGGTCATGATCTACCATCTTTCTAGAATGCATCTGTTCAATGTGTAAATACTCAATATGAGAAGGTTGAGTGTTTTCAAAATTTGGATCCTCTTGGAATAAAGTATTTCGAACCTGACTAAAATCCACTGGAAATGATCGTTTGACATAAGGTCAAAGTACCGGAGAGGGATGTCAAGATGATTCCTCACTAGATGTAGCCACTAATGGTGTGGAAGCACATATTCTTCTTGATTGATTGAAGGGAATATTTTTCCACTTCAAGTTGTAATAGTCATAGACAAAGGTTGTACAAGGGATGTGAACTAGGACCACACTTGAAACTGTCTCAAAGTAAATGCACAGAAAGTGCCAAAAGGTGAAGTATACTTGGTGCAAATCATAAGAAATGAGGCTAGAACAACTGAGAGATGACTACTGTGACACAAGGTATGATGACATGGTAGAAATAGACCAAAAGATATGAGACAAGACCAGTTTAAGAAAGAATCACATAATTCTCAACCCAATAAACCAAGTTGTAGACTATGTGCAGATAGAAGGCAGATAAATAGACCTAGAACAAAGATCATATTTAGTAGAAGTACACTGGATAGGTAGGAAATTTCTCTCTATTTTGACAAAAAGTTGCAGATTCGCGCGAAGCAGTACTTTCTCAGGTGAAGATTCTCATAGGCTCACGCGAAACTATGCAGTCCCGCACAAAATAGAATGGTAGACTGGTGAATAAAATGACAGCAAGATTGCAAAATGTTGTGCAATGATTTCCAACATGCCACATGAAGTTTCTCAGATAATGATGCAAAGATGGAAGAATTTCGCGTGAGACTTGGCAATTTTGACAAATGAAATTCTACAGAATCAGACAGTTAAGACCAGATTTCATTTTCTGAGATGAGATCATGCTATTTTGTGACATAGAGTTTGAGTTACAGATTTTTTTGGACATGTTGAAGTTTGACAGTTTGTGTGAGTTGACATTTGTTTCAATTTTTTAAATGATACACCCACACAAAACACAGTAAGCAGAATGTTTGTAGTACCAGAATAGACGCATCGCAATCCTAGGATAGTTAGGGAAGTATCTGTTGAATCCCCACTTGAACCAAAGTTCATCTATGCTTACTGATAGTGGACAACTTAGAAGCTTGGAGGCACGGGATCCTCTTTACAGGTGCACTCACTTCTCAGGCACACCAACCTTCAAACCCCAAAGGAATTGCTTCCCAAAGGGTTGTTGTCTCTACTAAGAGCCGTAAAAGTGTGGGGCATCTTAATCGGTCTTTGACCTTCTGCACCAATAGATAGAGGTTTTTTAGATACTATAACAAGAGTTTGTAGTAAGTACATCCATTCAAGTGGTTGTGATCAAGTCATTTTCCCAATTAAGGTAGCTCTCCCAATCCTTTCAAAGAAAGGCTTTCACCTTAACAATGTCGAGACTTTAACGCACAACTAGGGTACTAGAGGAGATTTTGGTTGCCACAATGAATTCACACCTATCCATTATGAGATTAATCAAAATGGAATTTTTATATACCAGTTCGGAAGGGCTTGGCTTTAGCCTGTTACCAGTTGGGCATCCACTCTCACTGGCTCTGCTAAAGCTCTCAGGAGGAAACCACACTAGAAGAATCATATGAATTTCTCTTACACCCAAGATCCATAAAGGTGAGGGGAGAGGATATGTTCATATAGTTCTTGGAATTAAAAAATAGAAAACACCTCAATCACAAAAGATAATGATTCATTTTAAGCACCAACCAAAGTGTGTTCTAACTACTAAAAATAGACATGAGAGTTTTGTGAAAACATGTATATCTTTGAAAAGTGTCTTGCAGTAAATACGTTAGTAGTTTGTAATTTATTTCTTCATTTTAGCATCCTACAAACCACCATGAAGCTTTTTCAAAGATAAAAACCAGAAAAATATAGTCAAAAGAAAACAAAAACCATTAGTGGTTAGAAAATAGTAGAAACAAAGATATCAAAAACTACAATTCAAAGATCATTGGAGTCAAATGTCATGCAAATAAGTATCATGGTCCACATGAAGAATCCCAGATGTGTGATCAAAGAAATGCATGTTCTTGCAAAACTTCACACGGTTATATGAGAAATTTCATGCAAAATTTCATTATAGAGCCGTATGGATGAAAACCAGAATTCATCAAGAAAAGTGTAGGATGAGGCCAAAAAGTAATTTTCAAAGCCCCATGGTGGGCACCATAAATATATATGTTAAATCTGGCCTTGTTATTCAAACATACACTTTAACATAGTCCTTGTTGATCAGCCACATACAGAATTGAATATGAGTTATTCATCTTGCATGCCTGTATGATTCGACCTGTTGCCTTCTATCAAGATAGGGTTTTGAATGGCTCTCATAATGAGAGTCTCACAACCTAGACCAATCCAAGAATGAAGTATTTTTCTCATTTTATCATGTCTTAGTTTAATTTCATTTAGAAAATGAAGCTATTCTATTGCAAATGAGCTTAATTGAAATGAGATGATGAATTCTAAAATGTAGCAGCAATGCTTTATTCTAATAATGCATAAAAAATGACTGGGGGCTTTGTGTTAGTAATAACTGAGAGAGGGGGGTGAATAAGTGGCTTCAAAACCTTATCTTTAAACTTAACCACCAATCAGTAAATCTTAGATTATTAAGTCCCTATAAGATGCATGCCATGAAATACTAATAATGATTTAATTGTCTGTCGATTTTCCTTTTCTAACCTTATTCTCCTTGATTACCGATAAGTAGTATAACTATTTACTGACACTTAGTAAATATGCAGAGTATACCTATCAATCCAGAAATGCATATGTGAAATATAAAATAGTAAAGTAATAAACCATACACACATAACACATGGATTTTAATGTGGAAACCCTGTTAAGGGAAAAAACCACTAGGACTGGTACCCTAAATTTTCACTCTTCTGAAGTGAGCCCTGTTAGGAGCCAACCCTATTAAAGGTTACAAACACACTATTAGGTGTGACCTTGTTAGATGATTTTATGCATAGAGTTTGTCACTTAGTATCGGGCATCTATTTTCTACCATCCTTGAATCAGCCTCCTTCTTAGACTGTCAATAGCCTTTAGGCAAATATTGCTACCATCCTTGAATCAACCTTCTTCTTAGACTGTCAATAGAAATCTGGCAAGTCCAATGCTACTTTCATGAATCAACCTTTTTGGCACTCCTTAGGATGTACCTCAATATATAGAAGAATATTAAGTCCTACTCTATTAAGAGACTTGATGCTTCAATGGTTAAACTGAAACACAATGACCTATTTCTAATGCAACCTAAATTGTAGATTTTAAGATCTATTTAAGTACATTACCTCTCTGATCAATGTATCAATTCAATTCTTTGTGTTCCACACTTTTTGCTCCATGATGTTGTGCTTCACTGTTCGTTGGTGTCTATAAAATTCTTTACCTCTCCTTCAGCTTGATTGATCAGGGCTGAATGAAGTTGTCCTTCATCAGTTTCTCTTCAGCATCCTCTTATTATTCACTCCCCTTTCATGTGATTCAGAAATGAATTAAGCTTGTCTCTTATATAGACATGATATTCACCATTTCTTGACTCTTGATTCTTGATTCTTGGCGTGAAAAACAATCCAACTAATCTAATTTAAAGCACAACTCCTGATTTATCTCGTAGTTTATATTTTTTCCAATTGTAAAAATCTTCTTTAAATCAATCACTTACCTCTAGTTGAATAAAACAATGAAAACAACTAGTTAAGTCTATCTTTAGCTCTTGCCAGCTAGATATTTTTTCATTTTCTGAAATCTCTGTTATGTCAGTCAACTCTATAATTAGTTGTCAATGACAACTTCCAGTTCCATCGGTGTTACTCCAGTTAGCTTCAAGATCTTTGTACGTCAGGCGTCATTGGATTTTACTTGTTAGGCAACTTTGTTCTCAGCTCCTAAGGCATCCTATGATTTTTCTTCATCGGGAAACACTGTCTTTTGCTCATTGGGTATCACTGTGACTTTGGTTCTTTGCCTTTATCGATGGTGTGCACTCCATCAGTGTTATCTGTCACTTAGTGAATACTTGACTTTTATGCATTGCTGAAAGCATAATCTTTGTTCCATTGATTCTCTTAAGTTTTTGGCATTATATACATGATCATACAGATGATATTAAGTTGACATCAATGACAATACAAACCATTAACTAATTTTATGTCTTGCATTATCTTCGACTCAACATTATTAAACATTCAATCAGTTACATGTCATCAATCTCTCCCTTTGGCATTGATGGCAACAAACTTATATTATCACACTATACTATTTCTAATACAATATGAAATACAATTGTTGAGATTCATCAAACTACCAATCTTTATTTGATAACCGATAAAAATGTCTGACCACCGGTAAGCTCTGTGTTATCTTAGGTTTGATTATTGCAGCTTTCTATGTTTGTATTTGTTCTGATGTGTTGCATCCTTTCCTTGTGTCAATATCTCTCGTTTTATTGTTCTTCTTCTTTAATGTCTCTGTCTCTTGTTAGCAATTCTCCCTATGGATATAATCTCTCCCTATTCGAGTAACCTGATAATGGATAATCTTTCTTCTTTTTCTGAAGACTGTGATAATATGGAAACTTTCTCTCCCTTTGACAACAATCCCAAAAAAATATCTTACAAATATATGATATTAATTTCAAGTGATCTTTTCTTTCCATCCATAATATATTCCTTGAATTTACCTTATCCATCAGCAATACAACAATATGCTCTAGTGCTCAGTTCTGATATATACCTGTCTGTATATAGATGTAGCTTTGAAGTTCTTCTTTTCGCTCACATCAACATGAATGATATTCTAATAATATATAGGTTGATGTAGCCTTTAGTCTTTTACTGACTAGTAGAAAAGGGTTTGACCCCTAGTCTCTTTCTCAGGTACTCAAACGTATCCTTGGATAGTGGCTTGGTGAAGATAGCTAATTGTTCTTTTGATTGCACATACTCAATTATCACCTCTTTTTCTTGAACTTATTCTCTTAAATAATGATACTTGATTGCAATATGTTTATTCTGGGAATGCATGACTGGATTCTTGGAAATTTTTATTGCACTGGTGTTATCACAATAGATAATCACTGGTTCTGAGATCTTCATATGCATACATTCTAGCAACTATTTGATCCATGCAATATTTGAGTAGTTTGTAGTAGCAGAAACATATTCTTCTTCTGCAGTAGACTAAGAGATGCATCCTTGATTCTTGCTAATCCATGTGACAAGTTTGTCACCCATAAAGAATGCTCCTCTAGTTGTGCTCTTCCAGTCATCAAGATTTCTAGCCCAATCAGCGTCAGTAAACACCTTAATTTCAAATTTGCCTTCTCTTCTATACCATAAGCCAAATTCCTTAGTATTCTTCAGATATCTTAAAATTATTTTTACAGCAGTCATATGTGATTCCCTGGGGTTAGCAGAAAGTCTAGCAACAATTCCTACTGCATGTGTAATATTTGGTCTAGTGTGTACAACATACATGAGTTTTCCACTAATTTATCTATATAAAGTCTTATTTACCTCTATTTTCTTTTCTTCCTTTGTTAACTTACATCCAGTAGCCATCGATGTTCCAACTAGTTTGAAATCTTCCATCTTGAATATTTTTAGGACCTCTTTGATGTATTTGGACTGTGTAATGAAAATACCTTCACTTTGTTGAATGATCTATAGACCAAGAAAGAGCTTTATCTCTCCAAACATAGACATCTTGAATTATTTGCTCATCTCATCATCAAATGATTTTCATAGCATATCATTGCCTCCAAATATGATGTCATCAACAAATATTTCAGCAATCAAAGTGTTAGCATCAGTATCTTCTTTCAAATAAAGATTACTATTTTCACTAGTCCTTATGAACCCAATACTTATTAGATAGGAATGAAGTCATTCATACTAGGCTCTAGGAGCTTGTTTTAATCCATACAAGTCTTTGCGAAGTCTACATACCATGTTTCTCTTGTCTGGATCTACAAACCCTTTTGGTTTCTCAATGTATACCTCTTCTTCAAGTATTCCATTTAGGAATGTTTACTTGACATCCATTTGATATACTTTGAATCCTTTGTATGTAGCATAAGAAAGTAGTATTCTTACTCCTTCTAGCCTAGAAATGGGTGCAAAGGTCTCTCCATAGTCTATACCTTCTTCTTGTGCATACCCCTTGCATACTAGTCTTTCTTTGTTTCTTGTGACTTCTCCATTCTCGTTTAGCTTATTCCTAAATACCCATTTTATACCGCTGACATTCTTTTCATCTGGTCTTGGAACAAGTGACCATGTTTTTTTTTTCTCAATCTTCTCAATATCATCATTCATAGCACTTATTCATTCTTCATTATCTTGTGCAGCATTGACAGATTTTGGCTCAAACTCACAAATTAAACAATTTGAGTTTAAAGACTTACTTCTTGGTCTTGTATCAAATTTCTTATCTCCTATGATCTAGATCTCAAGATGGTTCCTTCTTACATATATTGCAAGTATAGGTACAACTCTTTGTGTATCAGCTTGATCATTATTTTGATCTTCATTATTTTCTTCATTACCTTGCACATTATCTTGATTATTATCCTGACCGTCGATAATAGCAGTCTGACCGTCGGTTGCAACATTTTGTTATTCTGGGATTAAGCATTATTGCTCGGGAAAAGTTTTGGGTTCTTCACAATATACAAACTTGTTGTAGTCCTTTGGTTCTTTTGTGCTTTCTAGCTCATTCTTTTCTATAAATTCATCAATCTTTACATTTGCACTTTCAACTATTTTGTTAGAGGCCTTGATAAGACATTTAAAATATTTTCTTTTGGTAGAATACCCAAGAAAAATACCTTCATCACTTTTTCCATCAATATTTCCATTTCTATTATCCTTTAAGACATAACATTGACTACCAAAGATCTTGAAGTAACTTACATTGGGTGTTTTACCATACCATAGCTCATAAGGTGTCTTCTTTGTGTCCTTCTTTAATTATACTCTGTTAAGTGTATAGATAGTAGTGCTGATAGCTTCCCTCCAGAAGATTTGGGTGATGTCTTTCTCTATCATCAGTTTTCTTGCACAATCAACTATTGATTTGTTCCTTCTCTAAGAAATCCCATTTTTCTATGGTGTTCTTGGTGTAGAAATCTGTTATTTTATACCATGCTCATTACAGAATTTACTGAATTCATCTGATATATATTCTCCTCCTCTATCTGATCTCAAACATTTCAAATCCTTACCACTTTGTTTTTCTACCATAGCCTTATACCATTTAAACATCTTGAATGCTTCAGATTTATCTTTTAGAAACCTAACTGTCATCATTCTAGAGTAATCATCAACAAAGAGAATAAAATATCTATCTCCATAATAGCTCTTTGTTCTCATAGGTCCACATAAATCAGTATGGAATAAATCTAGAATATCATCAGATGTATGGGTTTTACTTTTGAAACTAGACTTTGTCATTTAACCTTTTTGACAATTTTTGCACATGATGTTGTCTGGCTTTGTCATCGTCAGTAAGCCTCTTACATTTCTTCTTCTGCTTATCTTTATCATGTTGTCAAAATTCACATGACACAATATTTTGTGCCACAACCATATGTCTTGATTTCTAGTCATTAAGCAAGTGGTGTTAGTAATATTCAGATAGAATAAGTTACCTTTAGTTTGTTCATAGGTACCAGTCAGTTTTCCTGATTCATGGAAGATCTTTTCCTTCTTGTTCTCAAATGATACTCTGTGACCTGAGTTATTCAGCTAAGAAACACTCAACAGATTATAATTCAATCCTTTTACCCAATAAGAATTTTTACATTTAATCAGGTTATTCAACATTATAGTTCCTTTACTTTCAACCGGACAAGCTATATCATTACCCATTCTTACTGTACCACCATTGTAATACTCAAAAGTGTTAAACTTTTCTTTGTCACCAGTCATGTGGTGAGTGTAGCCACTATCTATAATCTAGATGTCATTCTTTCTAACCTTAGATATGAGTGCAGTTTCTACATACCTTTCATCTTCATCTGAATCATCCTTCATAGCTTCAAATACCATCTTAATGTCTTCATTAGATTTGGTGTCAGTATCATCATCTTTGCAAGTAGCTAGGTAGCTCACCTTCTTGCATTTATCCTTGTAGTCTCAGGTATCTCTTCTTTGTGATTGTTGGTAACCTCTGTAATCTTTGTTATAACCTTTGTCAGATTTCTTCTCAAAAGGTATGTCATTACTTTTGTCCTCTTTTCTTCTGTTAGGACATCTTGCAGCAAAGTGTCCAATCTCTTTACAATTAAAGCATACAAGTGGTAACTTTCCTTTGTATTTAGCTTTGCCTCTCTGCACTTTTCTAGCCATAAGTGCTTCTATTTCATCAAGATCTTCTTCTTCACTTTCACTTCTGCTCTCTTTTCTAGATGATTATCTATGACTAGATTTGCTTATTTTCATAGAAGACTTAAATGCATACTCTAAGTTTGGTAAGACACTATTGTCAAAGTTATTCATTTCAAATGAAATCAATCTACCAATTAAACTATCAAGAGTAACTCTGTTGTTTGCTACTGCTCTCATTTCTTGAATGGCAGAAACTCTAATAGCATATACAGGCAATAAGGTTCTTAAGATTTTAATTACAACTGTCTCCTCTCAAAGTGTACCTCCAACACCTCATATAGCATTGACTACTTCCTTTATTCTTGTGTTGTACTGTGTGATGTTTTCTCCTTCTTTCATTCTGAGATCATCAAATTTTCCTCTAAGGCTTTCTTCCTTGGCTCTCAGAACATTTGTATCACCTCCATGTACAATATTTAGTTTGTCCCACATTTTCTTTGCATTTTTGCAATCCTTGACATCTTCAAATTCAGCATCAGAGAGTGAGGAAGAAAGCTCTATAACCATGTAGTTATGCTCATGCTTCTCTCTCAATTGATCTACTATCAATACTCCTATAGGAAACATATATTCATTATCGAGGAATTGAGTAACATCATTACCAATACCTGATAAGTGGAGTCTTATCCTGCTTTGCCATGAAGGAAAGTTGTCTTTGTTCAATTTGGGCACATTGGTGCAGGAGCACCTAAGATAAACTCCATGTTTGTTCATTTTGGCTTGTACTTGACATTAGCCAAGTCAAGATAGGTTAGTTTCTTTTGTACCTTAGTAGGTATTTGCTATGTAGGCTAAGTGAGTTAGTCATTAGGACTAAGGTCACATCAATAGCCATTGTTAGTAGTATTTTCAAATTATTAGGCTTAGTTGTTAAATGTGAGGTTTGAGTCATGAATGTATCCAAATCACTTAAATGTGGACATAGAGATGTCATAGGGTCTTAAATGATCTTGGATTCTTTAATTGAAGAATTTAGAGGTCCTAAAATGTAGGGAGAAGGCATGAATGAAAAGATGCCAAAAGTTGCTAAATTGTTGTCATGACAACATTTGCAATAATTTTAAATGTTGCATGCAACATGGTTACATCAGATTCTCCTAGAAAATAGGAGTGTTGAATTGACCAAAAAGGCCCTCGAATGGTGTAAGAAGGCATCTAGTGTATGGAGAAACTTGAACTAAGAACTAGAGTTTTCATTTTATAACAAGTGTGAAGTGAATAGAGACTGCAATTCTGAGTTTTTCAGTAATCCTGAGCATTGTGTGTTGACAGTTATATGTAATGGATTGAAAGACTAAGACTGGTGGTTATTTTGTGTTCTTAGAATAGTTTTGAGTGTTTTTCATTCAGTATTCAAGTTTCTTTGTGGTCGTTTAAGGTGTTTTTTAAATTGTTTTCAGTTTAGGAGACTCATTGGTCTTGTCTAGACCAGTCAGTCTAATCATGGCTCCCCCATGAAATCTGACCATGGGAAACATCTAATGGTAGATGTAAATGCTAGGGGAGTCACTGGTGTATATATTTTTAGAGTTAGGATTCCTAGAAAGGAAATTTACTATTTTTAGATCCAAGCCCTAGGCGAGCATGCACTGTCTGATTAGAGGTTTGGAGGAGAAACAGTGAGTTTTCATGTGCAGGGGAAGAAGGTACTATATGGTCCAGGTACATGTAAAGTTAGGTTTTAGTTTTACCATGACATGATAGGTTGGTTGAGTTCATACCAATCAATGAAGACAAGTTTTGAGTGAGTTTTGGATAGTGTTGCAGACTGTCCTAGTTTTTAGGCCTAGTAGCCCTATAAGACCTAGTTTATAGGAACCCCATGTATGGGTAACTTAGGGGTTTGAGACTTACAAAATTATTTGTAAAATGGAAAAGGGTATCTAGATATGGTCTTATATTCTTGAGGTCTTTGGAAAAGTTTTGGAAAAAGTGATAAAAACACATTGTTTAGGGCTACAAGGAGATAAGCCTAATTAGGCCTTTTGAAGACATAAACTTGAACTCGACTAAAAATTGAGAGGAGATTCCTCAAGATGGATTCCAAATTGATAAAATGTAGTGTCTACATGGTGTTGGAAACCCCTATAAGTGATTCATGAAGATTAGTGTGGGAATTTTCACTTAGACTCTTCTAAGTGTAAGTTGGAGAAGTAGAGATTTGAAATAACTATAGGGTGTTAGTCTTTCCAAAGGGTGAAGCACAAGTGGAGAATCTTAGAGGAGATTAGGGTTAGGACTTAGTTAATGATCTAAGCCTAATAAGGACCTAGAGGATATTAGGATCCTTGAAGAAGATAAAGAAGATCTTCTTAGTAGATTGTGCAAGCAAGCCCCTTGGAACACTCACATCATATTGGTATCAGAGCTTGATTAAAGATCAGGCTTGTGATGGATGTTTCAGCCTATTGAATTAGTGGGAGAGAATACACCTAGAGGATCATAAAAAAAAAAATTCATGGTGACTAATGCTGAGTTAGCCAAAAAGGTGGAAGAACAAGAAGAAGACAACAAGTCATTAAGAGAAAGGTTGTCTCAAATGGAACAACTCTTGGGAGAAGTCCAAAACAAAGCTGAGAAGATGAAAGATAAGATTGACCATAAAGAAGAAGAAGAAGTAAGGGAGAAAGGAGTGGATATAGAAGAAGAAGCTCCAACCCCTAACCCTTTTAGTGACTAGGAACCCTTCTTAAAGGCATTGAAGGCTTTAAGTGGTAAATCTTTGGAGGGTGTACCACTATTTAGTGGACAAATGGATCCAGATTTAGTTGCAGATTGGATAGACAGCATAGAGAACCATTTTGAATGTGATGGTATCACAGAGGCCCAAAAGGTATCACATGGTGGAAGTTTGTTCAAATAGAAAGAGAGAAAGAAGGAAAGATTCCTATAGCCACATGGAAGGGCATGGTGACTAAGATGAAGAAGACCTATTTACCTAATGATTATGAAGTGTAGTTACAAAGGAGAAGACATAATCTAAGACAAAAAGATCTAGATGTCGAAGACTACACTAAAGAGTTCCAAAAGTTGTGCCTATGGTCAAAAGTGGTTGAAGATGAAAGCATCAAGCTAGATAGGTATTTGAATGGACTCAAATGGTCTATTCAATAAGAAATGAGTCTTGTGAACTTCAAAACCATCCTCCAATTCTATCAAATGGCCTTAAAGATAGAAGAGAAAGGCAAGAGGAAGGAAGAACAAAGTTCTAAAGGAAGAGGTAGAGGAAGAGATAGTAGAGGACAAAGAGGTGGTTATGGTGGAAGGAGTTCAGAGTCAAGGACACAAGGAGAAGTCAAATAAAATGAGAAATAAGAAGCAAGTTATAGTAGAGGTGGTAGAGGAAGGAACTCCAATTTCAGAGGTAGAAGTGGTGGAAAAGGAAGAGGCAACTATTTTTCCAATATGAAATGTTACCATTGTAATAAAATGGGACACCCTACCTATAGGTGTCTAGAGAAGGGTAGTACTCCTCAAGGAGGTAACAAGAGGACTAATTTGGTCCAAGAAGACACAAATAAAATTTATAAACACCTTGAGGTGCCATTAAATTTAGAGGAAGGTGAGAATCTCATGATGAGGAGAACATTGATCAAGGAGCCAATCAAGGAGGAGCCAAGCCAAAGGAGGTCTTTGTTTAGAATTAAATATAAGGTGATGGGTAAAGTATGTAGGGTTATCATAGACTCAAGGTCTATTGATAATATTGTATTAGAGGAGGCAGTCACCAAGATAAACATGACAAGGATACCTCATACTCACCCCTACAAGGTAACATGGCTCAATAAGGGACAACATGTCTTAGTGAATGAGCAAGCATGGGTGGAGTTCTCTATAAGGAGATATAAGGATAAGGTACTATGTGATGTGCTACCCATGGATGGATGTCACTTTCTCCTAGGAAAGCCATGGCAATTTGACCTCCAAGCTATCCATGATGGAGTGAAGAACTCCTATACTTTCAATAAGGAAAACATGACTTTCAAAATTTAGTCATTGTTAGAAGATGTAGAGATGAAGATAGTTGGTCCCAATGTACTAATGGTGATTGAGAAAGAGTTCTTGGAGGCCATTGAAGAAGGAGAATGAATTGGCTTTGCACTGATGTTGAAGCCCAAGGAAGCAAATGTAATGCCCAAAATAATCTAAGAAAAACACAACTAACAAATTTTTTTTTTTTTTCTTAATTAAATATTAACTAAACTACTTTCACATAAATTTTAATTGCGTGGTCACTTAAATATTAATCTTAGTAAAACTAGAGTAAAATTTAAAACGTAATTCATTTGGTATGAGAATGACCTTAATCTCAACAGTTAATAGTTACATTTAAAACGAGGTCATCTTTAAGGAAATTAATAACATTTCACCGATAAATATAACTTCCTAGTTTATCCAAATCGTTAAAATTAGGGTGTAATACGATTAATAATTTTACTAAAATAATCCTGTAAATTAGTCCCTTACAAGAATGTAGATTCAGTAAGGATTAAAAATT
>MU226838.1:1741009-1752576 GCA_018584345.1 Thuja plicata | reverse complement strand
TCGGCCTTTCATGAGTAAACAAAATATTACTGAGTCGGTAGAAGCTCGGGTTCCTCAAGCTGGCTCGGTGATCTTCTGATACTCGGCATCCACTACAATACTCGGCATCGTCATGCTCTCAGTAAGATTAGAAGCTCGGTCCATACTAGTCCCAAAGTGTAGCTTGGAACTCGGTAGCCGTTGGTGACTCGGTAGATATAGTGTCACTCGGTAACCGCTGGTGACTCGGTAGTAACTGACTTCTCGGTTGGCTCGGTAGTTACGGTGAAGCTCGGTGACTACCGTCTGCTCAGTACATGTTGCTCTTCTCGGTAAACACTGCTGAACTGTTCATATGCTCGGTGACCACTGTTCTGCTCGGTATGAACTGTTTAACCGCTGAGCTTTACAATGTGATTACTGAATGCTCGGTATAAGCTGTGAACTGAGTGATAAGCTCGATAAGCATTCAGAATCGAATAAGTGTTTTCACTTATGACAAATATAACATAATTCCAACAACAACCAGTTAAGTCTATCTTTAGCTCTTGCCAGTTAGATATTTTTTCATTTTCTGAACTCTCTGTTCTGTCAGTCAACTCTGCAATTAGTTTTCAGTGACAACTACCAGTTCCATCGGTGTGACTCCATTTAGCTTCGGGATCTCCATCTATCGAGAATCATTGGGTTTTACTCATCAGGAAACTCTGTTCTTAGCTCATCGGGAATCCTGTGATTTTGCTTCATCGAGCAACACTGTCTTTTGCTCATTGGGTATCACTGTGACTTTGGTTCTTTGCCTTTACTGATGGTGTGCACTTCGTCAGTGTTATTTGTCACTTAGTGAATACTTGACTTTTATGCATTGTTGATAGCATAATCTTTGTTCCATTGATTCTCTGAAGTCTTTGGCATTATATACATGATCGTACAGATGATATTAAGTTGACATCAACAACAATACAAACCATTAACTGATTTAATGTCTTGCATTATCTTCAACTTAACATTATTAAATGTTCAATCAGTTACATGTCATCAGTTTGAATGAGAAATGGGAGCTCTTTTATAGATTGAGAGCCTGCTCAGAATAGAAAGTTTCCTTTTTGAAATAAAATAGATAGAAAAGCTAGTTCAATTTAGCAAGCTTTCTTTAAAAGAAAACAATGAATTGTTTTCTCTTTGATTTTAACTATTTTCTTTCTCTTTAAAGCACAGTTAATTCAAAGTTTCCATTTTTGAACATGAGAGAAGATTTTTGAGAGAATATTTAATTAAATAAATAGAATATGACCTCATAAATGTGTTTTTCTCAATTATTTGAATAATTCAATTCAATTTTTGAAATGAGGATATTTATTTAATAATTAAATATTATTTAATTCATTTTCATGTGTTTTAGCTAAAAGGGGTGAATTTAATTTAATTAAAGTGCTAGGAATTTATAATTAAATTAATTCAATCATAGGGTTTTTTTAGTTAATTGATTGATATTTAGGAATTAAATATAATGTATGATTAATGCATATTTAGGATTTTCTACATTTGACACTTAGGTCGAGTAGAGTCAGTCAAAACTCAAAATTGCCTAGTACAATAGGACTTTGATGATTCAGAAGAATGACAAATGCAACAAAATTGGTTAGGGTTTCAAGATGCCAAGTTTGGGTTGTTATAGAGATAGATACTTTATTCTATTTATTGATGATTACTCAAGAATGATGATTGTTATGTTTCTTAAGGAAAAATATGATGCATTCCAGTTATTTAAGTGGTACTTGGAAAAAGTTGAAAAGAAGACAAGTAAAAGTCTAAAATTCTTAAGATCTGACAGAGGAAGTGAGTTTATTTCTAATGAGTATAACATGTTCTGCAATGACCGAGGGATAAAAAGATAGATGTCTGCACCTAGGACACGACCATAGAATGGTATTGCTGAAAGAAGAAACATATCTATCATGGATTGTACCAGAACACTAATGATGGAAAAGAATGTTTCATAGAAATATTGGAGAGAAGCCATGAGAATAGCAGTCTATACCCTGAACAGAGTACAATTCAAGAAAGGTACTAATGCTACACCTTATGAGCTATGGTATGGATATGCACCTAATGTAAGATATTTCAAAATTTTTGGAAGCAAATGTTTCATACTGAAGGATAACAGAAATTGAAAACTTGATGCTAAAGGTGAAGAAGGCATATTTCTTGGTTATTCAACAAAAAGTAAAGCATACAAGTGTTTGAATTCTAACACTAATAATATTATGGAAAGTGCAAATGTTAGAATTGATGAGTATGCAAAAATAAATGAAGCTGAAAGCACATAGGAACCTAAAAATTACAAATCATTTTTTATATCTGGATGAGGAAGATTCTACTGAATTACCTAAACCTGAGAAAGAGGTTGCAGAGCAATAGCTTGCACCTACCGAATCACAGAATGAAGCTATCGGGAAACAAGAGGTAATTGTTGGACTGTTTAATAGAGATGTCGAGTCACAGAATCAACCTGACTTGAACGTGAATAATCAATCTGAAGCATAAAAAGAACCTACTCTAGCAAAGTATGTAAGGAGGTACCATAAACCTGATCAAACCATAGGATCACAGAATTCTGCAGTTATGACAAGAAGCAATTTGAGAGAAGATACATGTTTGCTATGTGATTTGAGCCTAAAATAGTAAAAGATTCTTTAGACAATGAAGACTGGATAGAAGCCATGAATGAATAAATTGAATAGATTGAGAAAAATAAGACTTGGACACTTGTACCTAGGCCGACTGAGAAGAATGTAATTGGTACTAAGTGGGTATTTAGAAATAAGTTGAATGAACATGGAGAGGTAACAAGAAACAAAGATAGACTTGTATGCAAGGGTTATGTAGAAGAGGAAGGAGTTGATTATAGAGAAACATTCACCCCAGTTGCAAGATTGGAAGGAGTAAGAACCTTACTTGCATATGCAGCCTACAAGGGTTTTAAAGTTTATCAAATGGATGTAAAGTCAGCATTTCTCAATGGGACACTAGAAGAAGAAGTATACATTGAACAAGCTAATGGATTTGTTGACCCAAGCAAGAAGAACATGGTTTTCAGACTACACAAGGAACTATATAGATTGAAGCAAGCACCAAGAGCATGGTATGAGAGATTGTACTATTATTTGAAAAAGATTGGATTTGCAAGAACCAATGAAAACAACAATCTATACTTGAAGACATAGCAAAGCAAATGTACTTTATTGGCTGAATTTTTTTTTGATGACATTATATTTAGTGGACAAGATATGTTATGCCAAGCATTTGCAAAGGAGATGAAAATTGAATTTATGATGTCTATGTTTGGTGAGATAAAAGAATTTGTTGACTTACAAATATATCAGATGAAGAATGGTATCTATATTACTCAATCAAAATATGTCAAGGAGATACTAAATTTTTTTGGAATGGAAGATTCAAAACCAGTGAGTACACCCATGGCTACTGGAAAAAAGTTAACAAAAAATGATGATACAAAAGAAGTAAATCAAACCCTTTACAGGTCAATGATTAGAAAGCTACAATATGTTGTGCATAGTAGACCTAATATTGCACTAGTTGTTGGAATTATTGAAAGATTTTCTACCAATCCCAAGGTGACACATATGATGGCAGTAAAAATAATTCTAAGATATTTGAAAGGAACAAATGATTATGGTTTGTATTACAAAAATAATGACAAGTTTGAACTCTGGATCTATACTAATTTTGATTGGGATGGAAATTTGGATGATAGAAAAAGCACCACCGGTGGAGCATTTCTTTTAGGAAAAAAATTAGTTTCATGGACAAGCAAGAAATAGAATTGCACCTCACAATCTACAGCTGAAGCCGAATATGTGGTAGCAGTAGTTAATTGTTCTAATATTGTCTGGTTAAAGATACTACTGAAAAGTATGAAAGAGGAGATCACAGAACTAGTTGTCATATATTATGATAACACGAGTGCCATTACTATTTCTAATAACCCTGTAATGCACTCTAAGACAAAGCATATAGCTATCAAGTATCATTACTTGAGGGAGATAGTTTATAAAAAGGAAGTGAGACTGGAATATGTGAATACTAAGGAACAATTAGCAAACATATTTACAAAGGCACTACACAAGGATGTTCATGAGTATCTGTGTGGTAAATTAGGGGTGATTCCCCTAACTGAGGCTAATTAGTTATGAATGGTACTGTTGCATCAAATGTTATATTCATAATATTTGACACATTGATGCACAGACAGTCACACTTTAGGATGTTGTCTAAAGCTGTGAGAGATAGAAAAAGACATAAAAGAGGATCAGTCATAAGCAAGATGATAGGAACAACATGATACAAATTTAGAATAGAAGAATCTGCATGATGAATATGTCAACGTCTTTTGCATTGTTGTCAAACAGGGAGAGATTATAGAAAAATATTAAGAGGGAGAGATTACTGAAAAAGAGTTTACTAAAAGAGGGAGTCTACAGATGAACATAAACAGAAATATTTTAGTGTGATTACAGACACAGAGGGAGAAATGTTTTACAAGATGAGAATCAGAATGAAGCTAAAGACATTAATGAAAATTTGTTCATATCAAGGAAAATAGGCATACTTTTTAGATTGTATGGTAACTATGGTTGAAAATTATTGTTTTAAAGTTTAGTATTGCCATCAATGCCAAAGAGGGAGATTGTTGGAAAGCTACAATGTAAACAATTGTTTCTTTTTCATTGATGTCAAACCTTAATTGGTGAGACTATTGCTATCTGTTTGAGTACCATATCTATTTATTGATGAAAAAGATTTGAATGGAAGAATAACAAGAAGACCAAGTGAAATGGTTGAGTTATGGGAAATCATAAGGGTACTTGATCATTTGGCACATTGGAAAAGTAATGTGTTGTTTATCTTTTAATGATAGTTTACTAAAAAAAATTTATGCCAAGAGAAGTTAGTGATGAGTGAGCGCTAGTAAATTGCTGAGGAAACCAATGACGACTGAGTGGAAGAACACAGTGTTGGCCGAGTAGCAATATTTTGGTAATTGTTGAGATTTGAGATCTTTGGCTGACATAATTGATTTTATTAGGATATGTAAAGTTAATTGAGGATAAGCATGATTATTCCACACTATTTAAATGCACAAGTAACCATAATTAATGCATGGATCCAAGATTTAATTAGTGATTTTTTTGGAAAAGTAAATTAAATGTAAAGATGGAAAGATCCGTTGGATCTGACCTAACCTAAGATCTACGATCTTGATTGAGCGACAAAATATTTATCTGACCTAGATGAAGAGGTATGAGATAACCTCAAGGGGTTATTTCTTGATGTGGATGGGTGATGTGTATGCAAGAGGATTACATAGTTAATTGATTGATTGGCATGATCAAGCTGAGAAGGCTGAGAAAAGAAGCAGAGAGTTGCGAGAGTGATTGCTTAAAGGATTTCCAAGCAGATCTAAAGATTGAAAAGAGAATGAAGATCACTTAGTGAATTAGCATTAGAGCTGAATTGGATCTAGATTTGCAAAGTAATTTGTATGTATCAGATCACACCTGTTGATTACTTTTTAACCATTGTATCAGTCAAAATCCTTTAACCAGGTTGACCTAATAGTCATTGTATAAATCCTTTGAGCAAGGTCACATTAAGGTGGAATTCTCTAAGTCCTTTAACAAGGCCACTCCTGATAGGGTGTTTAAATCCTTTAACTTGGTCACATTTAGCAATGTATTTTGTAACCTTTAATAGGGTTACCTCCTAATAGAGCTCACTTTAGAAGGGTAAAAAATTGATAGCATGTTATTGGTGGTTTTTCCCAAATTGGATTTCCACGTTAAATACTCATTTCAACTTGTGTGAATGTTTATGTTGTGTTTTACTGTTAAGTTTCTACAAGTTGATTACATTTGAATAGTAAAACTGCATATGTATGTTGTTCATTTATCTTAATGCTGCCGAACATATTTGAGTTGTTCAAAGTGGTATAAAGTTTAAAGTTTGTGCATCTAGACCTCAGGATAACTGATTCACCCCCCACTCAGTTATTATGAATTCATCTTAACACTCACGTGGGTCATCCCAGGAGATTTTTTCCTCACTGGCAGGCCCAACAAAAGGATAAAACAATGAAAGAGCATTGGCATTGAAAAGAGGTCTAGATTTCTAATTTTCCCAAAGGGAAAAGAGCATACTCTATTACTCAATAATGTTTTCTCCTATCAAGAACTTCAAACAATGTTTGCTCCCTCAAATCCAAAATTAACCTTCATTTTCACATTTGAGTTTCTAATTTTCCCAAAGGGAAAAGAGCATAATCCTCTAACGAAATCAAAAATTAACTCTCAAACTTGATATTAAAATGCCTAACAAGATTATTGATAAAACACTTTGCATGTGAAAAGAAATTGTTCGTTCCTTCCAATTTTGACACAAGACTTAATTTGGGGTTTGAGTTTTTGATTTTCCAAAAGGGAAAAGACCATAATCCTCTATCTGAATAATGAAATAAATAAAATTGTGTTAAGTGTTAGATCAATTTGTTCAATTATTTGTGATTGGAAACCTACAAACAATTCATTAGTAGTTTCTCTCCATGGAAATCTTTGACAAATGACCTGCAAAACATGTTAGGCTGCTAAAAATATGATCAAAATCACAAACACAACCAAGTTATAATATTAGCAATCAAATTCATCAAAGAAAAGACTATGTGTTTCTGCTCTCTGGTTTTCAGATGATAAAACAGAGACCTAAAATGCTAATTCCCTAAAACGATAATGATTTTACCACAAATGATAAACTTCACGAGAAATGATAAATATTTTACCACAGACAATAAAGAGAACAAGAAATGATAAAGTATTCAACAAATATGCATTAAAGGAAAAACTATACCTTCCATAGATGATACAAAGGCAGTGACAAATGATATTAAATCTCCCAAAAATGATGAAAAAATTACCTCAGACAATAAAGATCCCCTAGGAGCGATAAAAGATACGCCATAAATTATAGACTGCTTGCAAATTTGAAAAATGTTAAGAACAGATAGCAGAATTTTGTGAAGAAACAGCAATCTACCCCACGGTGGGCACTAAAATGTGATGTGTAAATTTGTACCTACAAGTATACTACACACAGACACTCAATAACTCATTATATCCAAGGTTAGTAAGATCAAATTAATGAAATTAATGAAAAACCTCATGAAATTGAATTATTGCTTCCTAGACATGAAGATCCTACTCCAATTTGAAAATTGCTCTTAGATTAAGCACATTAGAGCATAGAATTGACAATCATGAAATGGAAGATTCATTATTAAATGCCTAAAATGCTCAAGAACATGTTCAATTGTGCATCATTTAGATCAAATTCTCCAATTTGAACTAGATTAGCTGGAATGAAATTGACATTATTTATATGCTTAAATTCTCTATGCTCCTATCTCAAATGAGCTTAGCAAGGCTTCATTTATAGATTTTTATTGGAGGGAAAAGGACCCAAATTCAAATTTGAATTCGACGATTGAGATGCATCCATGAGAGATGGTTGAGATGTAAGTTTTCTTGATCCATGTGATCACCTCTCATTGGGTAGAGGTTTGAATTTTGAGGCATGCTGAAGGAATATTGATAACTTGAATTAATTAATTTCCTTAGCCATGTATTTCATTTTTAGATTTGATTTAATTCTTTCAAGGCTAATTGAAGAATTAATGAATTTTGATAAATGCCTCTTGGTGAGTGATCTTGGATTATTGATTTTTGATGAATTAAATACTTAAACCGATCTAGTTTAATTATATAATTATGATTAGCTTTAAATTGGTAGTCTTGATTAGGACTTTGGGGACTTGATTTTAGATTAGGGCTTCTAAATTTATCAAACCATTTTTAGGTGATGACAGATGCACTCTTTCCCAATTCTCCAGTTAGTCTAGGTAAATCTCACACCCTGAAGGTCCATATCTAAGAGGTATTCATCTTTTATGAATTCCATAAGATCTTGTCAGATTTCCAAGTTTGGATTGATGCCTCCCTATTTTTCTCCTTCTTTAAGGGGTGTATTAAAATACCCCATAATTATTCTCGTAGAGAGATAAAAAATGGATGCTATGATTCTTAGTTTATGCCAATAAGATCTTCTACCTTTTTAGAGTTAGGAGCATAGATATTCATAATGTACCAACTATCATTATCCTTTATGTTAGTGAAATTCAGAAGTAACAAATTACCTTCTTCTTGGATGACTTCAGCCTTTAGGTGAGGGGAGTTCCATAGATTCATAAGACCTCTAGAGGCTCCATCCAAACTGGTACAAAATCATTTCCATTGTTCTACAGAATTTTATGCACTCTAATTTTTCCTTCTTCATCTTAGTTTCTTGGATTAACATTATATCTAATCTATGATCCCTTATCATATTCCTAATAGCATCCTACTTATGTGGACCATTAAGCCCATGAATATTCCAAGAGATTAGCTTCATTTCTTTCTGGATGTGCATGCTTCCTAAATGGTCTATTGGGTTCCATTTGTTATATTCTTTCTGGCTTCTTCTTTCCAGACCTGGCTCACTTTCTTTCACCCTGGAGTTTTTTATTTGGCCCCCATATCATCTTTAATCCTGATCCTAGTTGTTGCTGGGGAGACCGGGGAGGGATCCCTATTGTTCTTTTTATTCTTCTTTTGAACATTAGTCCACTATCCCTCCATCCTTTCTTTTTATTTTGCAAAGAGTTCTTCCATTCTTGTGATTTTTCTTGGGGTGACCAATTTTAGTACTTCATCCATTTTGAATACCTTCTCTAGAGGATCAAGCTTTGTTCTTTGATTAGGATTTGATTCATGAGATGAATCATCCATCAGTGTGTATTCCTTACGAATGATCTCTCCAACCTCCAAAGATGGTCCTAGGGACCCCGATGCAAAAGATAATTACATCTTGCATAGGATGGGGCTAGAGTCTATCCCTTCTCCATTTCTCAGCTCTTCCATGGTACTATCCTCTCCTGAGGGTTCATGCAGGTTATTGTCCTCTAGAAAATTTTCAGACCCAGGTGAGGGATGAAACACCACCATCTCCAAAATATTATCATCCTGATGCAGGGGTTTCACCACATTATCTTTCTTTTTGTTGTCTTCCATTTCCTCTTGGATTTTTTTGTTTCAGGGATCACCATTGTAGAATCCTTTTTCTTCCAAACTTATTTTTTGTTTTCTTTAGTCCCCTCCTGGATCTTCTCATTTTTTTTTCCATTTGTGGGACTGCTGGTACTTGATCCTTGGTCTTTCTTGTTATCCTTTGGGCCTTCCTGGCTTTTTCCTTTAATAAAAATGGGCACCTTTTGGCGACATGTCCAGCTTTCTTAAAGTGAAAGCAAGCAAAGGGCACACTTTCATATTCTAGTTTCTGTAATATTTTTCTCATTTTGGAATGTATCTCTATTATCTCTTGCATTTATTTCCCCTTTTCCACCCCTATGCATATCTTGGCATAGGTTAGACACCTCCTAGCATCCATCACTAGGTCAATCGATAGAATTTCTCCAAAGGATTTGGCTATTCCAACAAAGACATCTTCA
The DNA here is from genome assembly GCA_018584345.1 of Thuja plicata. Classification (NCBI taxonomy): domain Eukaryota; kingdom Viridiplantae; phylum Streptophyta; class Pinopsida; order Cupressales; family Cupressaceae; genus Thuja; species Thuja plicata. The sequence goes on along the minus strand of MU226838.1, from coordinate 1,742,981 downwards.
TACCAAAATTCCAGGGGGAGTTATGGTAGCCTTACCCAAATAGGAGCTTGGAGATAGAATGAATCATTAAGATCTAGGTTTGGAGACCATTTCTACAAGGCTAGAGAGGATTTCCCTATAGCCCATGCTCTAGCACATTAAATCTTAGCATAGTCCTCCTTGCATGAGAACTCAAAAGATAGAAAGCCCTTCGCCATTACAATTATTTCAACTTGACCCTTTAGGTTCCATTTTTCTTTGCAAAATCCCTGACTATGTCAATATTTGGCCTCGAACTAGAAAATTTACCAACCAAAGTAAGAGACATGGTAGCAATATTATGGTCTACCAATTCGTCGGGTAGTGCAATAGCATACTTACCCTTTTCCTTATCTTATGAGTCCTTTATAACTGGGAAAGAAGAATTTCCTATGGGCTTAATCCCAAATAGTTTTGACCAACAACGGTGCAAGGAATAATCTTCCTTGTCACGTGATTGAGCCCCCTATTCACATCTAGAAATGGGAAAACGCTTGATTTCCCCACCTCGCTCGCATCCCCTTTACCTAGATCTTTCTTTCTGTTGTGTGGAACTCCATCCTTTTTAGCTCGGTCTTTAGTGTCCTAATCTACCAAAGGGCCTCCTTCAAGGGCTCCATAGTAGCCCCCAGTACTTGCAAAGTCAGTTTCCTACCTATGCCCGAATTCAAAAATCCTCCCGCTCCGATCATAGCTCTCCCATTTTATCCCCCAATGGATTTGTACTCTATGTTCATTTTCTTGTATTTAAAAATAGGAAGATATTTGAAAGGGCCCTCATATTTTAGTTTGTGGTATATGAGAAGATTATTTGTTATTTTTTTATTTGTTTATCTTAAAATCAAGGAACCCCTATTCAAGTTAAGTGTTTGGTAACAGTTTTCATTTGTTAAGGAACTTGTTTTGTTCTAGTTCAAGATCAATTTTAGAAACTGATTTAGTTGGTAAAGACATATCTATTTTTTAGTTACCATATTAGTTTTACAAAATAGAAGACATAGAGAATATTTTATAAACTATTGTCTATTTGATCAAGAAAATGTATAGAGGAAGAATATTGCGAGCTTAAGGAAAAATAATCTTTGTTTTCAGTGATAGATAATTTTATGAATATTGAACTTTGTATGGAAATATCTTCAAAATATTTATGATGCAAAATTGTATATAAAATTAAGTTATATCTAATGGTGTATTGTAAGGAATCTTAGATCCATATTGATAATTTAGAGGGAACTTAGATACAAAGGCAAAGGGGTTTATTTACATTGTTCAGAATTTGTATGTTTTATATTGATTTCAATATGGATATTTGATAGAAAAGTACATAAAATATATTTTTGTATGTAGAATGCATAATATATGCAATAATATAGTATATATACTCTTAGATTTAAAAAAAATTACGCATGTGTAATTTAAGAGAAATAATGGTAGTACTCTATGTTGGTTTTCTAGATAAGTTGAAAAGATAAATAGCCAGTGAGGCACATGATCAGTAAGACATGTTACTCCTATCTTTGTTTTTATCCTTGATGCCAAAACACTAACTGGTTCAATTTTTATTACTCATTAGATTACTTGGAATGAATTCAAATGAATTACTTGGAACATGAGACATATTTATCTTCAAACATACATGGAAGTGATCAGTTTATTTTGCATTGATTATAATTTTATGCATGATTTCGATGATACCATGAGCATTTGACATTCTATGTTGGAAATATGGATGGAGTAACTGAGAGGGGAGGGGTGAATCAGTTACTACCAAAATAAATCCACAAGTCCTTTAGATGTCTTAGATATAAACTGTTGTAACTCGGTAAATTAACTTATTATGTTCTTTAAACATTCACAGTGATTGACATGCATAAAACAAATAACATGAACACAAGTAACACTAGATATAACGTGGAAACCCAATTTGGGAAAACCACCAATGCAACTAGTTACT
>MU226838.1:1712281-1734519 GCA_018584345.1 Thuja plicata | reverse complement strand
AGCTCGGTAGACTCTGTCTAATGATTGATATGACATTCTTTACTCGGTAGACTCTGTCTGATGACTGATATGACATTTGTGTAACATCAAAGACAATACACAATTTAAACAATTGTATCCAACAATTCTGAACATACACTTGACTTTGAGTTAGATTGTTTGATGATCCTATTTTTAGTGATATTGAATTGAATTTTTAGTGATATTGAACAAATCATACTAGTTGATGAGACTTGCATCATACTTGATAATGCATTCAGAAAGGTATAGACAAGTTTGCATACATTCTCCTTTTCAAACATGATTAGATTTATTCACAATTAGTTTATATGATGCCTAAGTTGAATCACATGGTCATTATCTTCAATTTAACTATTTATCATTATATTTGCTAAGAACTAAGTATGAACTTGCCATTTAAAATTGAGAATAGGCTGTATTTTACAAAGGTTGTGGCAATCCTTTTGGTCAGAATTGCATCATGTGAAGGAATATGTTTAAGTGTTTAATTTGGCATAACATTTAGCACCAAAGTAGTAATGATGTCATCAAAATCAAAATTATTTAATGAAATTAATAATAATGCCTTCATTATCAACATTATTAAGTTATGTTTTTGGAATTTTTTGATTTAATCTCATTTTTATGAATAATTAACCCTAAGCTCAATTTTATGATCTATACAATGACTTACGGAGCTCAGGCATCATGAAGAGTTGAATGGTTAGTTTTTCAATCCACAATAGGTAGTTTAAATTGTTTTGATAGTTTCAGAGATGTTGAAAATATTTGAAAGGAATATTACACAAGATTATATGAGGAGGTTGCATGATTTTTTCTCTGTGTCCTTTTTCTTTGTTTTTGTTTGTGCATTCTTTAGTCTTAGTTCACTGCTTATGTTAATCTTTGTGGTAAGGGTTTACAATTGTATATTCTTAATTTGTATTTTAATGATCTCTGAAAATGTTTTTGTTAAACTCTCATACAAGTTTGTGTATTACTATATTTGAATTATAATACCTATAATTTTTATTATAGAGATATGTTTTTTAGTATTGTAAACCCTAGCTATAAGTTTTACTAATATCATTATCTAGTTATGTTTCTTTTATATTGTTATGTGATATGGGTTTTGTAAATATTATTTATCTAAAACAATTAAAACTTATTGTTTTTGTTTAAGATATTAGAGAGAGATGTTTGTTAATGGTTTTGTAAACCCTAGTTAAGGATTCATGTTTTAAAGAGTTGTAAATCTGTCATGATGATTTTTTTTCTATGCATGAATAGTTTATTTTGCCAAAGGTTAATGGACTTTGTCTTTAAACCCATTTTTTCATTTTATACTTGAGTTGGGTATAGTCACATTACTTCAAACAAATCTTTGTTAAAACCTAGTTGTATTCGAGCATGTTTTTGCATACTCAATCTTTGTGTTTCACAATGTTATATACATGCTTAAGTACTAAGTTTGGAATGCTTGTTACTTTTTTAAGATATGTGAAAGGTTCCTCTTGTTGATATTTACTCATTCTCAATACTTTGAGACATCTAATTTTTTATTTGTTAAAAGAGAAACAAAAGCTATTTTTACTTGGCGATTTCATTGATAATTATTTATTCAATATTTGATGGAGATAAGGCATACTTATTTAGGAAAATTTAATTTTTTCCTTAATGCATTTAGTTTACTTTGAATATTTTTATGAAAGTTACACAATCAGTTTGCAAATTCATGGCAGTTTTTTTTAGTTCTTTAGTAAGAAACATTATATAAGCATCATCCTGAGAATATTATTAGTGTAAACAGAAAGAGAGTGTGGGCTTACATGAAAAATTCATTTCACTTGCACCATATTGTGCACATTTTTTAAAAGGAATAATATTTGCAGAAGAATGCAGTTGTTCTAATTTAGTATGATTCTTTGTTGAGTATAGGGTATCACATATACTTAATGATGTATTGTATTAAGTTGTGATAACCATTCTTTGTACAATCATTCTAACTCTATATGAAAATAATATATTGTAATTTGATATATAAATAGTGATTGAAAAAGACTATCAATGAGATAGCAAAGTCAGGGACACATATATACAGCCAATGATGCATTGTAATAAAGATATTTCACATAATCAAGTGAGGAAATTTGAGGGGTTTTATTCCCTAGAAGGAGTCCACTCAAGACAAATCATTGTTTCATATTCTTTATGTATGTGTCTTTCTCTTACATTGTTATTCATTTTTTTATAGTTGCATATTGTTCTAAGTTTTTTAAAGTGAAAATATTACAATTAATTTAAATTTTTCATACCACTTATTTGCTGCCCGCTTAGTGGTACTATACTCAAACAAGTGGTATCAAATCCACACCCTTTTCCTGATGGTTTTCTGGTTAAGTATACTTTATGGCTGGTCAAGAAGGTCTATTTGGTTTTAGGGTGCCTTTGTTTTATGACATTGGATATGTATTATATAAATATAGGATGAAATGCCATTTAAAATGCCTAGGATATAAAGTATGGTCAGCAACTCAAACTTCTTATACTATTGCAAGATCGCATTATATTATTGATGAAAAGAAGGCATGTGAAAGTGATTCAAAGGAATCCAATGCCATTTTTGTGGTCTTCTCAATGATGTACTTGCTAAGGTCATAGATTGTGAAAATTATAAGTCCATTTGTGAGAAACTATCAAATATATATTAGGGAAGTGATAAATTCAAAGAAGTCAAGTTAGCACCTTATAGAGAAAAATTTGAAAGTCTTAAAATGAATAAAGAAGAGAAAATATTTAACTATTTTGTTTGAGTTTTGGATGTTGTAAATTCAATATGAGTTCTTGGAGAAACCTTAGAAGAGGCTACAGTTGTAAAGAAGGTTCTAAGGTGTTTGACATCTAAAAATGATTCAACAATACCAGTTGTAGAGGAAAGAGATATCAATAAGGTAACTCTTGACACCCTTCATGGTATGCTCACTACATATGAGATGAGGATTAATACTGATCCTCCTAGAAAATAATTTTCCTTTAAATGTGTCCAATTATATACGAATTCAGATTTAGAAAAAACTAAAAATAATAAATTTGCATTTATTAGTAAACTTAGAAGAGGATCTAGTAGATGCAAAGGAAAATTTCCTTTTAAATATTTTTTTGTGGTCAAATAGGGTATTATGTAGCTCAATTTCCAAACAAATAAATTGAGAATGATGATGATGAAATTAGTCAATCATAAAACAAAAGGAAACAATTTAATATCAAAAATAAAAATATTTTCAAGAAGAATAAAGCTTTGTATGCGGATGTCACTAATAGTGGTTTAGATGAACCACTTGAAGAAAATGAGGAAATTCTCTTCATGGTTGTTGTATCTCCCAATGTAGCCCAAGAAAGTAGTGTATCTGAAGTTTTAGAGTCTGAAATTGATTTTTAAGGGATCTAAACGAAACTCTTAAAGAAATAAAAAGGTTAAAGAAAGATTTGGTTGTTCAAAAAAGTAAAAATCAAGAATACATGGAGTTGGTTTCTCCCCTAAAATTGTAGATTGAAGAGAAAAGAATGAGTTCTAGAGGTTACTCAAGAAAAACTACAATGTAAAAAATATGAATGTTGCTTGTTAAAAGATGTTTTTGATCTATGAAAACAAATTTCTTATTTTATAAAATGATCTGATATGTCTCAAAAATAAGAAGGAGAATCTTCCAAGAAGGCCAAGAAAGGTAAATATAATTCTCATTTCCTTGGTTACCATTTCAATTGTAAATTCTAATAAATTTGACAAAGGTTTTAAAACTCAATTTGTTTGGAAACCAAAGAAAGTTGCTATGATTTCTCAAGTAGTCCATTTATCACAATTATAGGATACATATATTATGGGTAGTGCATTCTCTCATTATATGAGATCTGAGAAGAGAAACTTCTACAAATATAAGGAATTTAATTGTGGAGCTATCAGATTTAGTACTTTAACGCTAGTTTTCAAATTAAAGGATCAAGAAGTATCTTTTTGGACTTTCTTAATATTGTAATATATGTTAATTTTGTTAGAGGAATGGTTCATAATATCTTAAGTGTGATCTAAATTTTTAAGAACAACCATACGGTGACCTTTAAAGCTTTAGATTGTCAAATTATTGAAAAAATCTAGAGGAATAATTGTAGTATATATAAAAATAGATGGTGTTAGTATTAGAAGGTAATGAGAGGGAGGGGACAAATAAATACAAATAGGTTCCTACTAATTCAACCAATGGTTTGATTAACTTTAACCACAACTTCCACATAACAAAACATATAACTAATGCAATGAAATAGAAGCAAATAACATCAGACATCCCCACATGCATCACTCTAACACACTAATTTTTCAAGTGGAAACCCTTGGTTAGAGGGAGAAACCCATGGTGTAAATTACACCCACAAGCCCTTAATTTAAATAAAAAGGTTTTCCCTAGTAGGAGCTACAAATACCCTCTCTGAGGGCTCACCCTGTTAGGAGTAACTAGTACACTGTTAGGAGTACACTAGGTCGGTTAAGATCTACCATGTCAAGAAAAATGTTAAACTTGTCCACTAAATATATCCTATCCTCTTTCAAGTGCTTAATAATCATAGGGACCATGTCCTGGTACTCAAATTTATATTCTACCAAACTTGTAACATGTCCCTCTTTGTCTACAAACTCAGGGATTATCTAATGCTTAATCGTATTGAATGATGGCAGTTTTTCTTCAATCCTACTTTCCTCGTGTATGATATAATTCAATTCTTCAACCACAACATTAATAGTTTCCTTGGTATCCTTAATTTAAGTAGGAGCATTTGGATCCCTATGAATCACATCATATATGTGTGTCATCTCATAAGAGGAAGGCTTCCATCTCCTAGATATATCCTCTAAGAGTGGTTTATTTTTCTTTAAACCATTCAACATTTCAATAAATGAATAGTAAACCTCATACACATCATCACATTTGTTGATCACAAACTTGACTCAGAAAGATAAAATTTGTTTAACAATGGTAAACATGTGCATTGGAGTTTATTGTTTCATCTTGTCAGATATCATCTCCTCAACCCCTTCCTGAGGCCTAAATTTTTTAACATTAGAAGGAACACCATGGAGGTTTTGATGGATTACTAGAGCTTGATTCTAACTATTCCCCTCCTATATTTGAATCTCCTTATTCTATTCTTCCACCTTGAGGTACAATTCACTAATTAATCTATTAAGCTCCACATGCCTATCCAAAGCCTGTTACAATTCATTTTTCATGTGTTTGATCTTATCTTTATTAAACATGGCCCAAAATACGAGCTCATTTATTGATACAGGTGGGTTAGTGTCACCCACTATCTACCTAAGAACCGAGCCATCAACACCTTTGGAACAATTAATCAATTTCAATTTGGAATCTACCTTAAAGCTTACCCAAGTAACCAATCTCTCTATTTTTGGATTATATCCTGAACCCATGATTTTCTCTTCAGTGTCAAATTCAACGATGAATGTAGGATCATATTTTTTTTTGAATTTATCAAGCAAGAAATCTTCCTTCAAAGAAATTCCAAGGATTAACACCATATCACTTTTCTTCACCATTTCCCTAACTTCTTCCATTGTACAATTAACATTATCCAAGTTTAATTCCTTGAAGATTTGATTCACAGTCTCTTCATGTTTAGACTCATCAACTCTCATCAATCAGATTTTCTTTTTTTCTTAAAATTCCTTCATTTTCATTTGGATCCAAAAATCTTTGATCTCCTGAGAATGGATGAAGTCATCATTCTTGGTAAACCCAATAGAGATGGTCTCCCTTTCATCACCAATATTCATAGGCTCGTCACCTTCTTTTAATTGTTAATTATACCCATACACCTCCTGATAAACAAAATGCGGTGAGGATGGACCTGCTTCCTTGGTTTCTTACATATCCCTTAAGGTGGCAACAACTTATTCAGTATCACCTCTCCCTTCTGATGACTCCCATGGGATAAGAGAGAGTGCCTTTTCAACCTTGGGCTTCTTGGGTGGAGAAGGGTAAAATATGTATCTACAATAATCTATTTTCTAGGCCTTTTGGGAGGAGGCTTAACCTCTTTTGCAGATGTATCTACACTTTTCCCTCGCATCTTTTCATATTCACAGATGCAAAGTTACATTCTAAGGAATTCATTGTCCTCTTCATAATGAAATCTATTCAACCCCTTCATAACTCTTTGCTTATCCAAATCTACTAGGACCCTTATTTTATCCCCTCTTTGAAGTAATTATAAAAAAATCTTGACAATTCCTTGCAATATCTTCGTGAAGATCGAAGGAATTCATATATTCATTGACAAAGGACCTTATATGACACCCTGGGTCATAATTCCTAGCCTTAGCACTATCCAAATGAAAATAATATTGAAGATATCCTTGCAAATTCTCCAAAGCTCTAGATCCTATATAAAATCTCATGAATTTGGTCATATTAGGTATAAATGTCCCCTTCTTGCTCAGAGCATTGACTTCCCTTTCAAACCATAAGATTTGCCACATGAATTGTAGGAACAAAAAAATACGAAGCTTGTGAGGATCCTTCTTACACCCATATACCCTAAATATGGTATGATCTAACTTGTAGATCAAATCAACAAAATTATAATTTAAACCATCCTAAGGCTTGGTTTCTTTTGGCCTTAAGATTTCTTTGATTTTAGGAGGAATTCTCAGCACACCACCTCTCATTGATTTGAAAATAAATATCACAAATATATCATGGAAAATCTTGTAATCACCATCCTTATTGTGTTTATCCTAAACTATGCACCATAGCTAAACTGGTAACTTAGTCCCTTGACCACCCATGTTAGTCAACTTCAATGAATGCTTGAAAATGTTATATTTTTGAACAAGAGGATATGACACAATAAAGAATAATTTTTACACTTCTTGCTTTTTTTCCATTGCACCAAATCCTTATGCAAAATCTTATCAATCTCCATGGATATGTCAAACTCATAGAAGAGATGAGAATACTGAGTTCTCATGGATATGTACATGAAGTCGAAAGGCATTTTCTTTCTATCATTTTCTCCACATACCTGCACCAAAGACCAGTATGTTTTCATAAAAAGATCAAGAAATCCTTGGTTGAAAAGGGGCCCTTACTATTCAATCTATCAATCTATTATTGTCTCCTCTCCACATAAATAATTTCACTTCTTTCAATGTTATACCTCTTATCACGCATTCATAATCTATATAAAAATGTTCCTCATCTATTTTTGTAAGGGCTTTAGTGTTTAACCCAAAACAATATTGTATAATTTCCCAATAAATAAATAAAAGTGAAGTTTCATCAAATTTCCTCATTGTTCTAGTCTCATGATTTTAATGTGTGGCTAGGGAAACAATTAATTCAGCATCAACAAAGACATTTGGAATAATAATCTTAGCTAGGTCTAATTTTAATGGACTACATAGTGGGACCTTCCCACATCTATTCGCATAGAAAAACCATAATAAATCCCTACCGTGAATAGGGATATCAACATCCCAACATTCTGACCAAGTGTTTGAAAATAAGCCTTTGATACCGAAATCTTGTGAGGAAGGAAATACTTGTAACAATGTGTTCTATAGAGGATACTTTACAACTTCATTGACTACCACCTTCTTCTTTTTCTTAGGCATGCTTTCTTTTGAAAGGAAAATTGAGAAAAGGGAAAAAAATAGTTACTAGTTTGTGCACCACCTTTCACTAATTACCAGTTGATTGCTCACTTCACTGGCCCTAGTTCAAAAAATTCTCACTGTGATACTCACCACTTTTAGCAGCTGAATCACTTTGCCAATTAAGATTCTGCAATTAAAGGATATTCATGTTAGGATTAGGATCACTGAGAGGGGGGGTGAATCAGTGATCTATCAATTAATAATTTTTCTAATTATCTGAATCTTTACTTAAATGCTTAGGTACTGAACATGAATATCAATGCAAATAAGATAAATATACACAACACATAACACCACATATGATAATGGGGAAACCCAATGCAGGTGAAAACCCCATTGGGAATTAGTACCCACAAATATTCTGTACTAGTGTCTTATGATCCTTGCTAGAAGATCCTTAACCATGTTAGGAGTTGTCTTTACAATACATGAAGTACACTGACCTTGTTAAGGGTCAGACCCTGTTAGGAGTCTTTTACAATAACCCTGTTAGGGGTGGTGGACTCACTGTCCAAGGACTCACTGTTGAAGAGCACACTTCTCAAATGGTGAAGGCTACAACCTTTTGGATCTTCGATACACACTGTATCTGGAAGGTGAACTACTGTTGTGACACTGCTTGTCTGATCAATTCCTTTTGTGTGCTGATACTTTAACCTCTTGTAAAGCACTATAAAAATCTTAACTACACTTTTAAATCTTCTAATTCAATATCTATATCATCAACATATGACAGATATAGCTTTGTTTCTTTAACACTCTGCTCTACTTTTCTTATCTCTGGCTTTCGCAACTTTTCTGATCACAAATGACCTTCTGTATGTACTTCCTCAAAGGACACAAACATTTTTTATTTATGAAAACTTTTACCATCTATCTTGATCAATTAAATAAGTACGCAACCCTTCATTAATTTGGTACAACATCAGTTACAACTGCTTTACTCAAACCAAACAGACTTGTCTCTTCACACAGTCCGCTCCGCCAAATTAGCTCTAACTTCTTTCTCCGAATGAATCAAGTCATGCACCTTTAACCACACATGATTAGATAACTAAAAATAACTGATCCAAACATGAAAGTCCTTAGGATATGTGCAACTTCTATACCAAAACAATCTCTGTCAGCTCTTTCCATGATCTCTGTCCTATTCTGGTATTCACTGGCTGTACCTCTTTAACTGGCTGTATCTTCTTCATACTTGTAGATTTGATCATTCTCTCTTAGAAATAGCATGTACACATACTCATAGAATTATCTTCCAAGTAACATATCATTTTAATCACAAATGAACACATGCTAATAAAAACTATAACAGTTTGTTCCTTGCTGTGTCATGTTCTGCCCTTTACTGTCTCAGTCACATCATCTTGCTGTAACTTCTTCATACTTGCATATCTAATCATTATCTCCTATAATTAGCATTAATAAATACTTACAATATTATCTTCAAAGGAGAATGTCCTAACTTGGTCGTATGCATGTGCACTGATGCTCTGTTCTTCTGGTACTCTGCTAACTGTCCAATCTTCTGTACTTAGCCAATTTTTGATCTTCTGATAATGTGTGCTGACTGCAACACTTCATATGAATTTTTTTCCATAATGAAAAAACTAAACAAATTCATATACTCCATTATAGTCAACTTTCCAACAATCTCCCCATTTGTCATTAATGGCAACAAAGGAATATGGTGAAGTTACTATCCGTATTCTTATACAAAAACTCTCTATCTTATATCTCCCTCTTAGAATCCATATTCTTCATACTCTACTCCCCCTTTGACATTAACGAAAAAGGTGATACAAAAAACACTTCTATGTACTTAATCAGCATACACATGTGGATATGCAATCTGCAACTTTTGGATCTCTTTCTCCCAAAATGCAATCAGTGAATTGACAATTTGTGGATGCGCGCATAATGCATATTGTAGCTTCTCCATTTTCTCCAAGTCTGTGCTAGGACCTTGATCATATGACATACCCCATATTATATACATTACTTTACTCCCCCTTTGATATTATCTTCTCTACCTCTTGTTGCAAACTCTTTCAAGGATGCTTGACCAGCCTTGAGTGAACTAAGATCAAGTATAAATTTGCTAACCAATTCACTGAGCCTCTTCTTCATATACTTCTCTTCTGCAATATCTGATCTATTTTTCATGAATCCTTAAGATTATATACTCCCCCTTAATTATTTACTCCCCATGAGTCTAAGTCTATTATGGGTGTCAAACTTGACAACAATGATGATGAACTGTCCATCACTTCAGTGTTCTCCTTTTTTGCTTCATTTTCTATGATATCTTAAATCAATAGATCTTCTTGCTGATATAAAGAATTTTCACAAATGTTTCTTCAAACTTGTCTATATCAATATCCATTGCTTCCATTAATACTTCAACATTATCGACCATGAATATATCCTCCATGTCCTTGGCCATGGGCACAGAATCCTGTGGACCTGTCATAATAGTTTTATTTGCTTCTTCACATGACATTTCAAATTGTATCTTCAATCAATTCTACTCTTAAGTGAACACTCTTTTGTTGTATTCACACTTAGATGATTAATAATAAGTATGCACTTCCAAGGATAACATCAGGTTGGCTCCAAAAAATATCTCCAATGGCTATACTAATACTCTCACATAAAACACTACTCAAGATTTTGACCAATTCTGCTTCATGAAATTCATGCGCTGAAGCATATTGATAAATCACTTCTGAGATGTTTCAAAGAGTTTCTTGATATCAATCACTTCTGAAGAATGTAATTATGATGCTTTGTTTCTTGACTAAAAGTGCTCCTTTTATTATCCAACCACTTACTTGATTGCTAAGTAAGTTTTCAACTAATTTCCAAAATGAAGTGTCCGTGCTTGGGATTTGTTTCAAACTCAATTTACTTTTCTTAACAAATAATGATTATCAATATCCTTTCTTCATTGATGAGAACAACTATAATACATTAATAATACAACTGCTAGGGATTCTATTATCTCCAATCATTTATTTTGACTGAAAGTGAGGACTTGGTGATTGCAAAGTAGATTTCCGCCATTAATACTTGTTGCGTAGACACATGAAGCAACTGTAACTTTTTTTCTTGTTCCTAATAAAAATTTAGATCATGCTCTCTTCCATACAACACCATAATGTCACCAAACAATTGTAATCCAAGGCGTATACTCATATGGTGAGTATACGAGCTATGCAGGGGTCTAGAGCTAATCAAGCTCCCCCTATGACCATGAGGGTCATTTAACCAGAAATAAGAGATGTGTCTATAGTAGATGCATCTACTACACCGTTAACATTATTATCCTTCTTTAACTCTACCCAGATCTTTCTCATATCTTCTGTAGCTTTCACAAATTTGATTTCTCCTGCCTCATCCCATAATGAATCTTCTGACTTTTTAGGGTTTTCCTATTTCTGCGCTCTAGATCTGCAATGCTTAGAGATGTGTCCAACTTTTCCACATGAGTGAAAAATGATAGGAGGTCTGATGTTATTATTCATCATGCTTCACTGATTGGTTGTGTGTCCATTGTAATTACATATCTGACATGTAATGTTATGAGGGCTTCTAACATTTTGCTGAGGATAACTTCTTTGTCTTTGCTAATTCTGATTTCTTTGATTATTCTGATTCTTGTTCTTATGACTTGTTTTACAATTCATAGCTCTATGGCCAAATTTATTGCATGAATAACAGTAACCATTGAAGGGTCTTACCTCTTTACAATTCCTTGCAATATGTCCATGCTTTTTACAGGCATAACAAGTACGTTCAACTATCTTTCATTCATCCTTAGGTGGTTCAACATTGTCTTTAGTCTGATTTCCAATCTCCATAGTGTCTGTGATGTCCTTTGGTGCTTTCATTCTTTCTTGCATGGCATCAATCTGAATCTGTGCTTCATTGTATCCTATACCGCTAGTATCTCCTTTAACCTTTTGAGCATACAACTGAGATTCTATTAGATCCTTGCTTTTGTGTAACTTGTCAATATGATTCTTTGTTGCAATCAATTCGGATTCCATCTTATCTTTGTTTTTTCTTAGCTCCAATATTTCCACGTATGCTTTTTTCAGTTCTTAATCTAACTACTTGTTCACTTTGACTTGATCATCATAGGCATCTTGATTGTTACATAGCTTTTCATCTAATTCTTCAATCTGATCCTTTAGAGATGAATTTTCTTCATTCAAATTTTTGAATACTTCTCCAAAATCATTTGAAGAACAGTTGCTTAATACATTTTCAATTTCTTGATAAGTATTTGCATGCCATTAACTTTTAGTCTAAGATCTCCATTTTCTTTTCTAGATGTGTCAAGTTCTTCAAGGGCTGCTTCAAGACTCTTTTTTGGGTGTTTCATTTCTACCTTTTCCATGATCTCCTCTAGTGGTTAAACTTATTTTTTGATGACCAGAGATCTGATACCAATTTTGGGGATTAGGATCACAGAGAGGGGGGGTGAATTAGTGATCTATCAATTAATACTTTTTCTGATTATCTGAATCTTTACTTAAATGCTTAGGTACTAAACTTGAATATCAATGCAAATAAGATAAATATACACAACACATAACACCACATATTATAATGGGGAAACCCAATGTAGGTGAAAACCCCAGTGAGAATTAGTACCCACAAATATTTTGTACTAGTGTCTTATGATCCTTGTTAGAAGATCCTTAACCCTGTTAGGAGTTGTCTTTACAATACATGATGTACAGTTACCTTGTTAAGGGTCAGACCCTGTTAGGATTCTTTTACAATAAACTTGTTAGGGGTGGTGGAATCATTGTCCAAGGACTCACTATCCAAGAGCACACTACTCAAATGATGAAGGCTACAACCTTCTGGATCTTCAATACACACTGTATATGCAAGGTGAACTGTTGTTGTGACACTGCTTGTTTGATCAGTTCCTTTTGTGTGCTGATTCTTTAACCTCTTGTAAAGCACTATAAAAATCTTAACTACACTTTAAAATCTTCTACTTCAATATCTATATCATCAATGTATGACAGATATAGCTTTGCTTCTTTAACACTCTGCTCTACTTTTCTTATCTCTGGCTTTCGCAACTTTTCCGATCAAAAATGACCTTCTATAAGTACTTCCTCAAAGGAAACAAAAATGTTGGCTTTAAGAAACATTTTACCATCTATCATGATAAATTAACTAAGCACACAACCCTTCATTAAGTTAGCACAACATCAGTTACAACTGCTTTACTCAAACCAAACAGACATGTCTCTTCACACATTTCGCTCTGCCAAATTAGCTCTAACTTCTTTCTCCGAATGAATCAAGCCATGCACCTTTAACCAAACATGATTAGATAACTAAAAATCACTAATCCAAAGACACAAGTCCATAGGATATGTGCTACTTCTGTACCAAAACAATCTATGTCGGCTCTTTCCATGATCTTTGTCCTGTTTTGGCATTCACTGGCTGTACCTCTTTCACTGGCTATATCTTCTTCATACTTGAAGATCTGATCATCCTCTCTTATAATTAGCATGTAAACATACTCATAATCTCATCTTCCAAGGAACATATCATTTTACTAACAAATGAACAAACGCTAATCAAAACTATAACAGTCTGTTCCTTGCTCTGTCTTGTTCTGCCCTTTACTGTCTCAGTCACTTCATCTTGCTGTAACTTCTTCATACTTGTAGATATGATCATTCTCTCTTAGAATTTTAATTAATACATACTTAAAATATTATTTTCAAAGGATCATGTCCTAACTTGATCGTATGCATGTGCACTGATGCTCTATTCTTCTGGTACTCTGCTAACTGTCCAGTCTTCTGTACTTAGCCAATTTCTGATCTTTTGATAATGTGTGCTGAATCCAACACTTCATATGACTTTGTTTCCATAATGAAAACACTAAATAGAGTCATATAATCTATTATAGTCAACTTTCCAACACTTCATAATGTTTACATGTGCAAAAATCCCTTACTGAACTGGCCATTATCTTGTCAAGGATGATGATTTCACACTATGCCTGATCATAAATTAATACATCATCATTTCATAATACACCAAAAATTTGTTTTTTCAAAAAAGAAATTTTTTGCTATTTTTCCATACATATTAGTATTCCTTTGCAAAATAGTGATCAATTTTCTATTTCATAAACCACTTTCAAAGACTCTTGTGAAATAGAAAAACTTACTTGTCTTATTATTCTATCATTTACCAAAACTTACTTCGCATCAAATCATACTTGTGGAATAACCAGTGCATCTCAAAAATGATTTTGGAAAGTTAGCATGATATCACAAATATTTTGAAGCCCAATCTAGAACATTTTTTTCATTCCCAACACACGGATCATCCAAATAATTTTTGGTTGTAATCATGGTATCTTAATATCATATGTAGGATATGTCTATGACTGCTTCACTCAATTCCAACTCAAGCTTGAATATTACCAAAATCTCCATATGTTTTTATTCTTGTACACAGCTCTATATACTTAGTTTTTTCTATTTACTAATCAATCAATGACCTTACCAATCGTTATAGACATATTTTATGGCTATGTTTCTATCAAGCACATCCAAAAACACAATCATCTATGACCGCTCGCCAAAATCTATCACAATGCCAATAGATGGAAATGTGTATAATCTAGATCTTGTAATTAATGAGTATGATGAATCTTTCCTTATGAATATAATTTTAAGAAGTCTTAAACCTAACAATAGTTCAGGAACAATTTCATAAAGTTATATAGATCTGAAAGAAGAATTAGTTTGTACAATGGCTGAATTTGAAATACTTAGAATATAGATTCATGATTTTGTAAATAATTTGGATGGTAAAATGTATGAACAAGAATAAAATCATTAGATAGATTATGAGGGATAATCTAAAAGAAATTAAAATTCTTAGAAATCAAATTTATAAGTTAGAAAAAAATAAATGCAGGTGTTGCAAATCATTCCTATCAAATGGACAATGTAGTCAAAATCATTGTCAAGATAAGGGAAAAGATAAGGGAAAAGAACCATCGATATGAACAACTTGAAAAATTTGTGTGTTGGATAAAGATAAGAGTATAAAAATTTAAAAAAATTATTGGCTCAAAGATCTTACAAACACACTCAAAATTATTAAAGAATAATTTGATACTCTCAAAGTTTCAATGTGGTTTTAGTAAGCAGGAATTTTTTTTTGATTTAGGATATAAGTATGGGGATTTTTCACTTCCTAAGTCGATGTAACAAAGATATTTTTGATTTCAAGGAAACCAAATCCTTTCTCCCTTGTGTAAATTAGTACAGTTTCATTTTGGAATGATCTTTACTTTCAATAACAAGTTATTTATCTATATGTTAATCTTAATGGAATGATCTATCATCTTTATTTTGTGACTATATTTTTGGTGCAGGAGCACTTAAGCTAAGTTACACTATTTGTCAGCGATGTCCGTCGGTTTTTGTCTGTCAGTTTTTGTTTATCGGCAATTCTTGTTCATTTTTGTTTATTGGCAATGTCTGATGGTTCATGTTCGTCGGCGATGCTTGTTGGTGATGTTCGTTGGTGATGCTCGTCGGTGATGACGGCCGGTGTCTTTGTTTGTTGTCAAGGTCAAAAATCGACATTGTTTGTGCATAAAAGTTAACTCTGGAGCTTGGTAATGTTAGTTAACGACCCAAGAAATGCGGATGTGACATTTGTGACTAGCTGAGTCACTTGCAATGACTCTCTACATGTAATTTTTTTTTGAAAGGATTGGGGACACCTATTCCTATTTGGAAGGGTCATTTATTGCTCAGTTTGACTGCCTTTACAGGGTGGTTGAAGTTGTCCATGAGTATCAGATATTTTGGGAGATATTTCAATGGATGTGTATATAGCTGAAAAGATTTTGTAATAGATAGATGGAAATAGATTAGAGTAGAAGATATAGACACAGATCGTATCATCCTATAATAGTTTTGGTTCTTGTGAATAAGAAAGAACATATTTAATGGGTTATGTGGCATGAAATAGTAGCTTGATGGTGTAAGCCTTGTCTAGGGAACTTGAGATGAAGATCTTAGTGACTTCCACAAGATGGGGTGAAACAATACCCTATAAGGTCTGTGCAAGAGATATTAGAGCATAGTTAGGCTAACTATCGGTAACAACTGGATCTAGGTTTTACATCAGATTGGTATCAGAGCGAGTTTAACAATTGGGCTTGTGTTGTTTGGGTGTAATTTTTAGAAGAGTCTGCAAATTCATCCAAAATGGTGACCAATGCAGTTAGCCAAAATGGCATATAAACTGGAAGAAGTGCAGCTTCAAACTACAGCAGTCAGTGAACTGATGAGGGAAGCTGATGACAAGGGTAAACAAATGGTTGAGGAGGACGTCATTCCAGAGCCAGACCCAATACTTCAAGAAGAACCATTCTTAAAGGAATTAAAGGCAATGAGTGGTAAGCCCTTAGAAGGTGTGCCCCTACTTAGTGGCAAAATGGATCTAGAATTAATTATGGAATGGATAGAAGGTCTTGAAAATCACTTTGATTGTGATAATGTTACCGAAGCTCAGAAAGTTAGAGTATCCAAGACAATATTGAGAGGAACTACCCTCACATGGTGGAAATTTGTCCAAGATGAAAGGATAAAGGGAAGAAAGAACCCCATAATCAGTTGGAGAGGTATGGTAGCAAAAATGAAGGAAACTTATCTTCCTGATGATTATGAAGTGTAACTGCATAAGAAAAGGCAGAACTTGAGGAAGAAATACTTAGAGGTCAGTGTCTATATAGAATAATTCCATAAGATATGCTTAAGGTCCCATGTGATGGAAGAAGAAAGCCTAAAAGTGGAAAGATATCAAAATGGCCTTAAATGGAGCATTCAAGAAGAAATTAGTCTCTTGCACCCCAAGAATATCCACCAATGCTATCAATTAGCCCTTAAAGTGGAAGAGAAGTTCAAAAAGAAATAGGACTCAAATAGTAGAGGTAGAGGAAGAGACAATAGAGGTCATAGAGGAAGATATGGAGGAAGAAACCCTAAAGCTAGGAATCAAAGCAAGAATAAGCTCACAGAGAATTAGGGAGAAACCAGTAACACTAGAGGTGGTTACAACAGAAGAAGAGGCCCGAATAATAGTTCAAGAGGAAGGACTGATGGCCAAGGAAGAGGATCTTATTTCTCTTCTATGAAGTGCTACAATTGTCAGCAACTTGGGCACCTTTCATATCGGTGTCCTCCAAAGAGCTCTACTTCCCAAGGAGAGAAAAGAGCTAACTATGTGAAAGAAGAGTCTTCTAGTAGCAAGACTTTAGATATCCCCATAGGATCAGAGATGGGAGAGCATTTGATGGTCTGAAGAACACTCCTAAAAGAGCTTGTCAAAGAAGTGCCAAGCCAAAGAAGATCTTTGTTTCAAGTCAATTGTAAAATACTCGGTAAGGTCTGTAAAGTTATCATAGATTCAAGATCTACTGATAATATTTTTTCTTTAGAAGCTATTGAGAAGTTAAAATTGACAAGGATTCCTCACACTAATCCTTATAAGGTTACTTGGTTGAATAGAGATCAACATGTAATAGTTAATGAACAAGCTTGCATAGAATTATCCATAGGGAGATATAAGGATAGAATTTTGTGTGATATCCTACCCATGGATGCGTGTCATTTTCTATTAGGTAGACCTTGGCAGTATGACCAATGTGCAGTCCACAATGGAGCTTAGAATTCCTATTCCTTTAAGAAGGATGGAATGAATTTTTTAGGATACAGTCTATCTTGAAAGAAGAGAAGGAATTAAAAAGAGGTCCCTGTAACACCCCAAAATTGGCATCTTGCAACCCTAACCAATTTTGTTGCATTTATCACTATTCTAGATCATCTAAGTCCTATTGTACTAGGCAATTTTGAGTTTTAAATGACTCTACTCGACTTAAGTGTCAAATGTAGAAAATCCTAAATCTGCATTAATCATACATCATATTTAATTCCTAAATACCTACTGGCTAAACAAACCTAATGATCAAATTAATTTAATTATAAAGTCCTAGCACTTTAATTAAATTAAATTCACCCTCTTTAGCTAAGACACATGAAAAAGGAATTAAATGATATTTAATTATTAAATAAATATCCTCATTTTCAATAATTGAATTTAATTATTTAGATAATTGAGAAAAAAGCAATTATGAGGTCATATTTATTTAATTAATTGGATATTCTCTCAAAAATCTTTCTTCTTTTCAGAAATAGAAACTTCTCTTTAATTATGCTTTAAAGAGAGAAAATAGATAAATCAAATAAAACAATTAAATCAAAGAAAGAAAATAGTTAAAAGCAAAGAGAAAAAAATTTATTGTATTATTTTGAATAAAGCTTTCTATTCTGAACTGGCTTTTCTATCTGTTTTATTTCAAAGAGGAAAGTTTATATTCTGATCATCTTTGAGTCTATAAAAGAACTTTCATTCTCTCATTCAAACACCCACTCACTTATGCATTGTTAGAATACTGAATTATTGTCACATTTCTTAGTATCTCATATAGAATAATTTCATTATTGCAAAAGAATAGTTTCAATTTCTAGAATAATTGCATTGAAATCATGTCTTAGAATAATCTCACATCTTTCAATTCTTAGGATAATCTTGCATTGTATTGCATTCATGGAGAAAAATCCTTCATTCCTAGATTTGTCTATGGTTGTGAGACTCTCGTTCTGAGAGCTATTTCAAAAAGCTCATCTGGATAGAAGGAAACAAGTCGAATCATGCAGGCAGACAAGATGAATAATCTCATATTCAGTCTTGTGTGTACCTGGTGAAGAAGGACTATGCTGAAGTGTATGGTGACTTAACAAGGCCAAATTTACAACATACATTTCTGGCACCCACCGTGGGGAAGGTACATTCTATTTTGGCCTCATTTCATTTCATTTTTTTGCATTTTTTTGCATTCTATCCATACTTACATACAAGTTATGTTCTAATTTCGTGTGAACATTCTGTACATCTCGCGTGAACTTTCTAGTTCTTCGCATGGCTTGCAACACTTCTTTGCATGATCTAGCATACTTTATCATGCGAAATTACATTCTAGAGATTTCAGTTTGATATTTTATTGCCTCGGGTCTCTAACCACCTATTGTTTTCTGACATCTGTGTTTCTCTACTTTTATCTTTTGAAACAGCTTAATAGTGGTTTGCAGGATGCTGAGATAAAGAAAAGCCATCATAAACTTCTGACATGTTTATTGCAGGATGCTGATATGAAGAAAGGCATTACAAACTACTAATGGGTTTATTGTAGGACATTTGTCAAAGACCTTGCATGTTTTCACAACTTCTAATATCTATTTTTCCTAGTTAAAACACACTTCGGTTGGTGCTTAAAATGAATCATTGTCTTGCGTGATTGAAGTTTTTTTTAGATTGTAATCCTAAGAACTACATGAATGTATCCTCTCCCCTCACCTTAATGGATCTTGGGTGTAAGATAAATTCATGTGATTCTTCTAGAGTGGCTACCTCTCAAGAGCTTTAGTAGAGCCAGTGAGAGTGGATGCCCAACCGGTAACAGGCTAAAGCCAAGCCCTTCCAAACTGGTATACAAAAAATGTTGTTGTGATTAATGTCACAATAGACAGGTGTGAATTCATTGTGGCAACCAAAATCTCCTCCAG
The DNA here is from genome assembly GCA_018584345.1 of Thuja plicata. Taxonomy (NCBI): domain Eukaryota; kingdom Viridiplantae; phylum Streptophyta; class Pinopsida; order Cupressales; family Cupressaceae; genus Thuja; species Thuja plicata. The sequence continues at coordinate 1,715,088 of MU226838.1, read as the reverse complement.
TACCCTAGTGGTGCGTTAAAGCCCTGACATCGTTAAGGTGAAAGCCTTTCTTTGAAAGGATTGGGAGAGCCCCCTTTATTGGGAAGATGACTTGATCACAACCACCTGAACGGATGACCTTACTGCAAACTTTTGTTCTAGTTTTCCAAAAACCCTATATCTGTTGGCGCGGAAGGTCAGAGACCGACTAAGAGACCCCACATTTTTACAGCTTTTAGTAGAGATAGTAGCCCTTTGGGAAGCAATTCCTTTGGGGTTCGAAGCTTGGTATGCTTGAGAAGTGAGTGCATATGTAAGGAGGATCCCGTGTTTCCAAGCTTCTAAGTTATCAGCTAAGAGCAAGTGTACTTGCACTTTGGTTCAAGTGGGGATTCAATAGATATTGTCCTGGCTATCCTAGGATTGTGATGTTCTTGTTCTGGTACTACAAATATTTTGTTTAATGTGCTTTGCGTGGGTGTATCATTTGAACAATCGAAACTATCATCAAAACACACAAACTGTCAATCTTGAACATGTTCAAAACAATCTGTAACTTGAACTATCTATCAGAAAATAGTATGACTTTATCTCGTGAAACACAAATTGGTCTCAACAGTATGATTTTGTAAATGTTCTTTTTTCAACATTTGCATAGTTTCACGTGACATTTCCCAATCTTCGCATGCTTTACTGCAAATCTTTGCGCGATACAAAATACACTGTTGTGTGACATTTGGCAATAGTGCCATTATTCTGTCACTTTTTATTCTGTCAAACTGGTGTCATTCTTCACATGAATACTACAATGTTTCATGTGGGTCGGTGAGAAAATTCACGCGACAGAGCATTTCTTCGTGCGAAACTAGAGTCTTTTGTCCAAAAAAGTGAGCTAAAATCTGTCAGTCTGGTGTACTTCTATCAAATCTGGTCTCTGATATGGGTCTATTTTTCTGCCATCCATCTTCACATAGTCTAAAACTTGGTTTCTTGGGTTGAGAACTACGTGATTCTTTCTTAAACTGGTCTTGTCTCATGTCTTTTTTATCTCTTTCATTTGTGTTGTCATGCCTTGTGTTGCAATAGTCATCTCTTGGTTGTTCTAGCTTCATCTTCGACGATTTGCACCAAGGATACTTCACCTTTTGGCATGTTTCATGCAATTACTTTGAGACAGTTTCAAGTTTGGTCCTAGTTCACATTTCCTTATTCAAAACTTTGTCTATGACTGTCACAACTTGAAGTGGGAAAACATTTCCTTCAATCAATCAAGATGAATCTATACTTTCCACACCATTACCAGCTACATCTAGTGAGGAATCATCTCCATCTACTTCCCTAGTATGTCAACCTTACAATAAATGGTCATTTCTAGTGGATCTTAGTCAGGTTTGAAATCCTTTGTTCCAAGAAGACCCATATTCAGAGAACACTCAATATTTTCACACTGAATCTTTACACCTTGAATCCTTGCATTCTAGCAATATGATAGATCATAGTCAAATGGGTGGACCCTGTTTCAACCAGACTAAAAACAATCCTCATCAAGAAGAGAAGTAGATAACCCAAGGGGATATCATAGAAGCCCACAATAATAAAAACTTCATGAGAATGATGGCGATCATAATGAAAGAAGAGAAGGAGAAATATCTTCTCAAATTAGCCACCCAAGGTGCCAAGCTTCCCTCTGATTACAAGGTAGAGACACTTATTGAGAAAGAGGAAGAAACTAAAAACTCCTGCTTGCAAAAATAAATGCAAACCATGCAAGAGAAACTCTCTAAACTCTTGAAAGAGAAAGACAATCCTATCACACAATTCACACTGGAAAGGATCTGTTCTTTCCCATTTGACAAAGATCTTTGCATGCCTCATTTTCCCAAAGGATTTGAACTTCCTAAATATGACAAATACTTGGGTACATCTGACCCTCAAGACCATTTGAGAGAGTTTGGTGCTCTCTCCATGGAATTCATACATGACACAACCTATCTCATGCATCTTTTCCCACATAGTTTGGGAGGATCAATTATGGAATGGTTCTCTAGACTACCAACTGACATCAAAACTTTTGACAAAATTTCCAATTTATTTCTACAACACTATTCTCATAACATCCAACATCTGGTTTATATCCGAGATCTTTGCAACTTGAAACAAAATCATGGGGAATCCTTCTTTCCATTTCTCCAAAGATGGAGATAACTTTATACCCGATATTCTCACAAGATACCTGAATCTGAAAAGTTGGATATCTTTCTTGATAATCTTCTCCCCAACTTTGGGTATCAAGTATAGCTACAAGGTCCTCTAACCTTTGATGACATGATTAAAAAAGCTGTACGAATTGAGACATTTATGATCAAGAAAGGATAATTGACCTTACACAAGGAAAATAAACAAGGGTCTTCCTCCTCATGCAAAGATAAATCCACATTTCCCAACAAGAACCAAAATGTTGTGAATTATGGCATTGTAGACAATGTGACTCCTAAGCCTTCCAAGGCTGCCTTTAATCTCACTACCATGATGCAAGCGGCCAAAGCCACTCAACAGGCTGCGGCAGAATCCAAACTGAGTACTTCACAATTTTCTAGACCTAAACCTTGGGCTCCTAGGCCCAAGCATGAATTCACTCCTTTAGGAGAACCTCTCGAGGTGGTTTACAAGACTCTTGTAGACAAAAATTTTCTCACTCCATTGGATAATTCACAACCTTATGATCCACAACCAAGACCCTCTTGGTGGAATGAATCTGCTTATTGTGATTTTCACCAAAACAAAGGTCATAAAATGGCTACTTGTCTTAAATTGCAGCATAAAATCTA
>MU226838.1:1669539-1705234 GCA_018584345.1 Thuja plicata | reverse complement strand
ACCATACAAACTTCCAGCAGGTTCAAACAATGAACAAGGTAAGGACACAAGCATTGTAAATGAAGACTATGTCACTGATCTTCCACCAAGAAAACCAGTGGAGATTGCAAAAATTTTGGACTCCAAAATACTCAAGCAGACCAGATCAAGGAAGTACATGTAGTACTTGGTAAGATGGAAGGGCCTACCAAAGATTGATGCTACATGGCTGACCGAGGAGCAGATACAACATCATGGTACTTCGGTGGAGCAGCTATACTCAAGTAGGGACTTGAGTTTTCAAATTCAAGGGGAGTATGGTGCAGGAGCACCTAATCCTACTCTTGATTCAACAAGAATTCCTATGAAGTCTAGGATTTCACACTAAGGTCTTTAGAGGCCTCTAGTCATGCTTAGGATAAGGGTTAGTCTTTGGATCTCATTGTAAGACCATAGTTCCAAGTTGGCATTTTATGAGCCCTTGGTTTAACTAGTGGTGATTTATGATCCAACACCCTAGTCTTAGGATTTTATATGATTTTCTATGTTTGGATCCATTAGGGATCATCAAAATAAGGTTAAAACCAATTTTGGTTATTAGATTTACAAAATCTGAAAATTTGGCAAAGTTGCTCTAAAAGTTGTTATGCAACTTTCAAGCAACTTTCTAAAAGTTGTCAAAAACTTGTAAAAACTCTCCCAAATGGCTAATTAGTTTAAAAACTCACTTTTAACCATTGGTAGAATCCTACATAAGCCCTCATAGGCGGGTTGTAGGACACAATGTGTAATTTGGCATTTAAATCAATAAAAACAACCAACTTTCTCTGCAGATTTTGAATTTCAGAGCATTGTACAGATAGGTACAGGTGTTAGGCCATGAAAAAGTGACCCCAAAGGTTGAAGAATCAAACCATATTTCCAATGCACTTGGTCTCATATATTTATCAGCCCTGGTTTGAAAGTTATCGAGTTTTTAGTGACTGTCCCCCAGTTTTTGCTTAAATCCAGGCATAGTGATAGGGTCTGATTTTTCAGGAATATTCCACGATGGGAAATTAATGCCCCTTGGTGGAATACAATTAAATTCAAGGCCCTTTTAGATTATTCAGGTTTGGAGAGTGGAGTTGCAGGGAGTTGAGAATGCCACCATGCCCTAGGTGTATGGCACCATACATGCACCACACAGCGAATTAGGACAGCAGTCATACAACTCGGTTGGAGATTCACCAAAGGCTGAAAATGTCGATTTGGAGTTATTTTACATGCCATCACATGCCCACACTATTAATTTGTTCTTTGGCATAGGGAAAATGGTACCTATAGTGCAACTAGAGCCCTAATTAGGCCTATTGGTCTGGTCCAAATAGTGCAACAGCAGCAGTCATCACTCCATTCCACTCCTTGGGGTTCAGACATGTTTTGTAAGTTCCAAAAGGAAATTAGAATCTCTAACCAACCTATTCCCTCATTTGGGATTATTTTTCCTTATGCCCAATTTTCCTCCTAGGAAGGGCTACAAGCAGGTTTCCAGGCTTGTGCAGCAGCATAGTCTTGTGTATGTTGTCCAATGGTGAAAGAACCATTGGAAATATTGAAATCAGATCCAAAATAGGCCACGACCTTGTCCATTAGCCACCCTTGGTCTTGGTACTCACTCCTTGGGTCTAAGTAATCTCTTCCTTGTAGAGGCCTCTTAGCAAACTTGTTGATCATACCTCTTAGTAATTTGTTGATTATTAGTGTTTGGGACTAAGACAGACCTAGTGATTAGGTCCCATTGTCTTGTAAGGTTTTGATAGCCTTCACTAAGCCCCAATTGATACTTGTGATAAGTATACCAACACTAGACCTTACACATTGGGTGTTGAGGAATTCAACTTTCACCAAATTGCTCATTGATTGGAGGCTTCCACTGACCACTGCTGCATCATGCTCACAAAAAGATTACTATTAAGGCCTATGATGAGGAAGAATATAAATTCAAGGGGCTATTAGTGTTTCCAATAAGATTTGGTCCTGTTGAACGAGATTTTTTCTGTCAAGTGCTTGACATTCCTTTGGCATACAACATTCTGTCAGGAAGGACATGGATCCATGAAATGTAGGCTGTCTCTTCCACATACCACCAGTGCATTAAATTCTCATTCCAAGGATTTGAAGTGACTATACCTGCTAATACACGCTATGATTGCAATGCCCTCACAAAATCTGCTGATATATTTGTGCCTACCAATAGAGAATCTGTTGAACTCCTTGAGAACAAATTGAAAGAAATGGAAAAGAGTGACACTCAAAGAAACTGATATGGGAGGATATTAGATTGAACCTGTGCTATCTGTTACATCTTTTCCTTTGTCTCCATGCTCTTTTGGGAGACCTTCTGAAAGCACTAAACCTTCTATGGTTCCTCCTCCAACAAAGTATGGTGGTACCTTTGTACAAGCCACAGTACCATTAGAAGAAGAAGCTAAAAATAGAGCTATCAAAGCTTGGATCTATAAAGTAGAAGACAATTCTAAACAAACTCCTCCTTATGACAAAAAGCCTGAGCAATATGGCAAAGTTTTATCTATTATGCAACATTTTTCCTATAAAGGAAATGGTCCCAAAGGTGAAAATCATAAGGGATTGATTGCACCACTTGAATCTATTGGTCACAGAACACGTGACTCTATAAGTATAGGCTTCTAGAAACTCACATTCCAACTAGGAATAAATAAGTTTGTACCTCGAGAAGATAAGAAACCAACACCTGAAGAAACACCTAAAACTACAGAACCTGAAGACAACTCTGATGAGGATACTTTCCCTTATCCTATTCCTCCAGATCTGGTAGCATTCTTTGCTGAGCCAGATAACTTTGTACCTCATGTCAGTACAGTAGACAGTAACAGTGATTCTGATACCACCACTTCACTTGCTCCATTAACTTATCAAGAGTGGAAAGAAATATATACTCTGAACCCTAGTCATTAGGGTGATTTATACATACCACTACACTTTCAAGAATAGTTTGACCAGGAATTCCAGTCACTTCTCATTACACAAGAGGCGACTGATGTTACAAACACTAATGAGGTACCTAGCTCAAAAGGTGCTCATCTGACCATAGCAGAGGTTCTAGGTAGAGCTCATCCCAACTAGGGACAAAGGGTTGATTTCACTCATGTTATAAATATGACACCTAATGATGAAATGGACTCTCATGAGTATGAGTTTGATAGCTTTTCATATGCCACTTCTGATAGAGATACAGATATAGCTAACATATATGAAAACCTTCTCGAAGTAGGTGAGCGATCTAGTGTAGGGTCATATGAGTCTGACTCCCTAGATTTTAACATGTCACCTACTATGGTCACTAGGAATCAAAGGAATTCAACTATACCTCTAGATGAGATCACTTTGGGTCTCAACTTGCTTGTCCATGCCTTTGATGATTAAACCATGAACGCACTTGAACCTGTCACTCCTCTTTCACTTCACCATCCTGAGCTTATAGAATGGAACTCTACCTCCCCATCTGATGAAGTCCTTATGTTCTAGAATTATTACGCTCTTTCCTATTACCTAGACTCTGTCAAACCTGTAACGTCTCCCACTAGCAAAGCAAGTGTCAACATGACTGAGTCTAACATCAATTTTCTAGACCCTAATTTTCTAAACCCTAATTTTCTAATTTCCTAACCTAAAATAGTCAAAATAAAAGATGTATCCAAGGGTGAAAACCTCTTCGAGGCACCCAAAGATGAGATACTTGATGCACTTCTGAGTCATTTTTAGGAAAGATCATCTGTGCTTATTGAAACAACTCAACCTATCAACTTGGGTACAAAGGCAGAACCTCAGATTATTCACTTGGCACAATCACTATCAAAGGCAGAAAGAGAGGAATTCACTACATTCTTCAGAAGAAAAAAGATTAACTTTGCATGGAAATATTCAGACATACCGGGGTTAGACCCTAATCTAATCATGCACCATTTGTCCATTGCACCAAGTGTTAAGCCCGTCAAGCAAAAGCTTCCCAAAATGCATCCACATGTAGCTCTACTTGTCAAAGCTGAATTAGAGAAATTTCTTAAGGCAGTTTTTATCAGAGTAATTGACTATGTAGAGTGGATCTCTAATATTGTTCTAGTATCAAAACATGATAAATCTGTACGAGTCTGCACAAACTTCAGAGACTTGAATTTGGCATGTCCTAAGGATGATTTTCCATTTCCTAATATTGATATGATCATAGATATGACAGCAGGGTATGAAATGTACTCACTAATGGATGGTTTCTCTGGCTATAACCAGATAAAAATTGCACCAGAGGACCAAGAGAAAACTACCTTCACATGTGCCTGGGGCACCTTCTATTGGAATGCCATGCCCTTTGGACTCAAAAGTGCCAGTGCTACATATCAGAGAGATGTTACCACCACATTTTATGACATGATTCATAAAACAATGGAAGATTATGTGGATGACACTTTAGCTAAGAGCATGCACCAAAAGAAACATCTTGTCAATCTAGGTCCTATACTAGATCGTATGGAACAATTCAGTCTCAGGCTCAATCCTAAGAAATGAGCATTTGGTGTAACATCTAGAAAATTTCTTGGCTATATCATCTCTGCCAAAGGTATTGAAGTGGATCCTGCAAAAGTATAAGCTATTATGGAAATGCCACCATCAAAAAATATCAGACAAATGAGAGGACTTCAAGGCTGACTATAGTATATCCAAAATTTTATCTCTCAACTGGTAGACAAGTCCCAACCATTTACCAAGACTCTGCACAAGGGTGTGGCTTATCAGTGGAACAAAGAATGCGATGAAGGGTTCACACAAATCAAACAGTATCTTGTGAACCCACCGATCTTGATGCCTCCCATTCATGGGAAGCCACTTATACTTTACATATCTACTACGGTTACATCATTGGGTATCTTATTGTCTCAAGAAGATTAGTACAAAAAAGAGAGGGCTATCTATTACATTAGTAGAACTTTGGTCTCATATGAAATGAAATACTCTGCTATAGAGAAGGCTTGCCTTGCAGTGGTTTTTGCTTCACAAAAATTGCAGCACTACATGTTGGCTCATACTACACGCCTAATTGCTAAAATTGATCCTCTAACATAATTGCTCAGTAAAGCTACCCTCACAGGTAGACTAGATAAATGGGTCATGCTTCTCAGTGAATTTGATATTGAATATGTTGAAAGGAAATCCATTAAGGGACATGCAATAGCATATCAGTTGGCAGAAGCACCTCTAGTAGATCATCAACCATTGCACATTGAATTTCCAGATGAGTCTATATTACTTCTCATGCATCGATCATGGACTATGTTTTTTGATGGTTCATTTACCCAACAGGGGTCAGGTGCTAGGATTTACACCTCAAAGATACTCTTTACCAAAAGCATACAAGATGTTGTTTCCTTGTACAAACAACATTGCTGAGTATGAAGCCCTAATCAATGGTATGAAGATCTCCCTTGAGTGGTGAGTAGACAAACTCAATGTTCTTGGAGATTCACAGTTAGTCATCAATCAATTTAATGATATCTATCAGACAAGGGATGAAAAGTTGGTGCCTTATAAATGGTTGGTTGATGACCTCAAAAACTATTTTACTCACATCACATTTCAACAGGTTCCAGGGGCAGATAATAAAGTGGCAGATGCCATGGCTACTCTTTCCTCCATGCTATAGATGCCTAAAAATCATTTTAGACATGAATTCCTAGTGGAGTCATTACGCTACCTAGCCTATGACTCCCTTGATTCCTAGATGATCTATTCTACCATAGGACATGACTCATCTTGCTACCATCATATCATTTCCTACCTTTGTGACCAGATCATTCTAGACACTTACTCCCAGAATGAGAAACATCACTTAATCTATAGTGCTTCATGGTTTGTCATCATCGCTAATGACTTGTATAGACGTGGTCTAGATGGTACCCTCCTTAGGTGTTTATAACCTGATGAATCCAAGCGAGTGTTAGTAGAGGTGCATGAAGGCATCTGTGGGTCTCACTCTAATGGCCTAACATTGGCCCGTAAACTTATTAGAGCTGGTTACTATTGGCCAGATATGGAAAAAGAAGCAACATAGTTTGCTAAGTCTTGAAAATAATGTCAACTACATGGTAATCTGATTCACGCTCCAGCCAAGGATCTGATTTCCTTCATTACTTTCTGGCCATTTCAACAATGGGCCTTTGACTTGGTGGGTCAGATTTACCCCTCGTCCTCCAATGGACATAAGTTTATAATCACAGGTACAGACTATTTTACTAAGTGGGTGGAGGCAGTCCCTCTCACCATTGCCAATGGCAAAATAGTAGCTATGTTCATTCTCAACTACATCATCTGCAGGCATGGTGTACCCTCAGCAATAATCACTAATAATGGGGGACAATTCAAAAATAGGGATTTGATAGAGCTATGCTCTAAGTTTAAAATTAATCAAAATTGGTCTTCCATCTATTATCCTCAAGAAAATGGGTAGGTAGAAGCATCTAACAAAACAATCCTTAAAATCCTGCATCGCACAGTGCATAAATTCAGACGAGATTGGCATCTCCGGATCAATCTAGCTCTCTAGGCATACGGGACAAGTATAAGAACACCAACCGGGGCTACTCCCTATGCTTTGGTTTATGGAGCATATGCTATGTTACCAATTGAGGTTGAGATTCCTTCTCTGCAAGTCTCTTTGAAACACTTCATTACTGATGAAGATAACAGAATATCTCAGCTACAAGAGCTAGAATTACTTGATGAATGTTGCCAAGTGGCATTCAATCACCTTAGAGCATACCAGAAAAGGATGTCCAAGAGCTATAACAAGAAGGTTAGACCAAGGGATTTGCAAGTGGGTGACCTCGTTCTAAGGGAGAACCCTAAGAATCAACAACATCAGATCCAGAAAGGGAAGTTTGAACCAAATTGGCTCGGTCTGTATATTGTTACTGCAGTGTTTGGGTCTGGTACCTATCAACTCTCTACTACTAAAGGAGAACAACTCAAAGAGCCCATCAATGCTCTTCATCTAAAGCAGTTCTACAACTAAGACATCTTCAGCGTGCTCATGTATATACTAAAGTCCTAAAAAAATGATCATCTTAGTGAAAACCTGGCGATAGGTGCTCTGATGTATCTCCAAAAAAATCATATATTTAAAAAATATAAAAAAATTAAAAAATTGAAAAATACAAAAAAAAAAAAAAAAGAGAGAAAAAAAGAAAAAAGGTCCCATTGATGAAAACTTCGCAAACAGGCGTCATGGTAGCAAAAAAAGAATTTATGCCAAGAAGGTGAAAATTGGGTAAATAGGCGCCTCTTGTTCCACAATGCTATATCTATCATAGCACCACTTGGCTTTACGCATTTGCTTTCTCACATTGCTTCTTTCATGCATTCCTACTTTCATTTGCTTTTAGTTCCCATCAAGACACCAACTAACATGGATTGAAACTGGTCATAATCTCAGAACAACCCTCCTGATCTTGGGGGCACTGTCCTATTATCTTTTTTGGATCTTCTTCATGACAGTCACCAGTGGTTCTCACTGCGTCTGCCTACTGTCACTTAGCTTTTACTGAGTTCTCTTTCCTTGAGAATCTCTCTTACATCAGTCACTAGTGGTTCTCACTGCGTCTGCCTACTGATGTCTAGCTATTTCTATGATCTCTTCACTTGAGCATCTCTCTCATGTTAGTCACCAGTGGTTTTCACTACATCTTCCCACTGTCTCTATACTATTGGGATTTCTCACATTTATTACAGTTAGATTTATCTTTAAATTCTCTATCTCTTGATACTCAGTCTTGACGATTCTATGATTTAGTTTGTACATAGCTTTTGGTCACTTTTGTGACACTCTGGTTCCTTTGCAAACCTTCCTGACTTGACATTTATTCAGCTCCATATGCTTGGGGGAATTCACATCTGGTTTTTCCTCACAACATACATCAAGTCATTCATCATTACTTGGTGGCAACAGCCCCCCATTTGATCACATCTTTGCTTTACACCTGAGGCATTAATCTTGTCACTTCTCAAGGACAACTCGCTACTGACACACACTGGTGTTTTTTAACACCACCATAAAATAGTGTTTTTAAACACTATCTTTGGACATATCTATGTTTTTTAACACACATCGGATATCTCAAACGTAAACATCTATTGACAACAATCAAACACAATGCACTCACAAGCACAACGGTGTTTTTTCAACACCTCTAAACATGAACACATTCACAAAACTTTAAAACTGGCTAAGCTATGCTTGAATATTTCTTTGTATGCTATCTATTCTCATGGATTTCATTGACATTTTCTTTGTCTATGGATTTTTGGTGTAGTTCCGATGATCCAGCAATGTCAAATAAATAGGGTGTATGTGATAAGAGCTCCCGCACTAAGGTGGAATAGCCACACATCCCTCGACCTTGTTTATTTGTACACTATGGTGAGGTCGGTACTATCTCCTTGTCTTTTGTTACTTTGTTTGTTATTGATATATTTGTTTACGCATGATCGCACTCATGGTTATCTTGGCTTTTAATGCCTCAATACTGGTGTACTCTTGCAATATTAACTAGAAACAATGTTCAGGTCATCTTGGCTTTTGTGCCCTGGTGCTTACATTTGTTTCCTACATTTTATCCGATGAAAAGTCATATTCATATCCTTATGGTTGCATTGTGGCACTAGTAAGGGTTGTATCGACTTTGATGTTCCAAAAAAAAAAAAATGCTCAATGATGCTGATTACATGATGGGTCTCACAACCATGTCCTAGAATTGCACTTTCCTATTGCACCTAGCGTAGGATTGCATTTTCATTCTAGACTTGCATTGTGGAAGCAATTCGGTGTTCTCTTCATTGCATTCTCCTGGGTTCATACATTGGGGAGTTCTTCTTCACTGTCCTAGCTTCATCATGATTGCACAAGTGTTTGATCCTCACTCTTGATTCTTCACATATTCTTTTGGTTAGCATTCGTCATCCTGCATGAGATGTTAGCACCATACACATATTCATATTCACAACTCATTATCATCTATACATTGCCTTTACATTAATCACTTACATACATACATCTTTACATTCATACATGTGCATCTCATACATTTACATACATTTAAAACATGTTCATACATTTGCATACATTCTAAATCATCTACAACATCCAAGCATATAGGGAAACATCTCATACAAACAATCTGACACATGTGATGATACCAAAAGATGAGCTCATATATATATATATATATATATATATATATATATTGTGTCTATACAAATACAAAATGATGCTACTCAAGCACGATCTAAATCAAAATGGTGATATAGATACATGGATGCCAACACATCAGATATACCCTATGATCTCATCTATCTATCTATCAAAAAACTAACTCTGGCCCTCTCCCTCCTCACCTGGAGGAGGTGGAGGTGGGGCCCTATCTCGTAGCGGTGGAACTTGCACACCCTTTGATCCTGTGGCATAGGTGGAGAATCTCGCCACCTGGGATGCCTCATCGGGCACCGCACCTATATACGATGTATAGCAATACGCCGCTCAAGCCGTCTAGTGGAAAATCTCCTCCTGAGATGCCCAGAGCTGCTCTCGGAGATCCTATATCTCCCGATCTCTGTCCAATAGTTGTGCATCTCGGATGGCAAGCTGCATGGTCAAGTCCCCAACCTGTCTAGTGAGCTATCTAACTCTCTCCCGAGACCGCCGCTGTCGATTCTATGCTATGTCCTGCACCGGCTGATCCTCCTGGATAGGATCATCCTGTTGTACCTCCTCCCATGGAGGTACCTGCTGCTCCTCAACTATCTGCTCTGCAGTCCATCTCCACTACTGTCTCATGCTACCACTGCCGCTAGCCCCTATGTCCATCCCCATATGTCATGCAGGGATGTCTACCTGTACGGTCTGAGATCGGGGACCCTACTGTAATCCCGGTTGTGCCCTCTACTATGGTGGGGGCATCTGCATCTATTGTACCTGTGGCTAAATAACCTATGGCTGTATTGTAACACCCCAAAATTGGCATCTTGCAACCCTAACCAATTTTTTTGCATTTGTCATTCTTCTAAATCATCAAAGTACTATTGTACTAGGCAATTCTGAGTTTTAAACTGACTCTACTCGACCTGAGTGTCAAATGCAAAAAATCATAAATCTGTATAAATCATACATCATATTTAATTCCTAAATATCTATTTGGCTAAACAAACCTTATGATCAAATTAATTTAATTAATAAAGTCCTAGCACTTTAATTAAATTAAATTCACCCTCTTTAGCTGAGACACATGAAAAAGGAATTAAATAATATTTAATTATTAAATAAATATCCTCATTTTCAATAATTGAATTTAATTATTTAGATAATTGAGAAAAAGTAAATATGAGGTCATATTTATTTAATTAATTGGATATTCTCTCAAAATATCTTTCTTCTATTCAGAAATAGAAACTTTGAATTAATTGTGCTTTAAAGAGAAATAAAAAAATTAAATTCAAATAAAATAATATTAAATCAAAGAGATAAAACAGTTAAAACAAGAAGAAAACAATTTATTGAATTCTTTTCAATAAAACTTTCTATCTTTAACTGACTTTTCTAGTTGTTTTATTTCAAAACAGGAAAGTTTCTATTCTGATCCTCTCAGAGTCTATAAAAGAACTTTCATTCTTCATTCAAACCCCCTTAAAACTTTACTCAAAATTGCATTGTTAGAATATTGAATTGTTGTCTCATTTTCTTAATATCATATAGATTAATTTCATTTTGCAATAAGATAGTTTCAATTTCTAGACTAAATTGCATTGAAATCATGTCTTAGCTTAATATCTCATATTTCAATTTCTTAGCATAATCTTGCATTGCATTGCATTTATAATGATAAATCCTTCCTTCTTAGATTGGTCCATGGTTGTGAGACTCTATTCCTGAGAGCAAATTTCAAAAACCCCATCTAGATAGAAGGCAACAGGTCGAATCACGTAGGCAGGCAGAATGAATAACTCATATTCAGTCTTGTTTGTACTTAGTGAAGAAGGACTATGTTGAAGTGTGTGGTTGATTAACAAGGCCAAAATTAACACATACATGTATGACCAGTGGAGGTAACACATGCCCTCGGCCTGCTATGCCCACTGGATCCATGAATCTAGGAAAGGGGTGCGTAACAAAGTGATCTCTATACTCGGCAGTCACACCGCCATCTGCCACATCTCACAAGTAATCCCATTGTATTGGGACCAATGCACAAATATATATCATGGTGTGGCCCTGGTCTAGCTTCGTAAGCTAGCCCCTTTGAACCTCATCAGTAAATCTAGCATACACTGTGTACTCCTATGATATATCTTGTAGCTGACCAAACTGATGGCATACCCACTTCTGTGGGAATCTCTCAATAACAGTGATCGTGAGCCCAATCATCACATGTGAATAGAACACATGACTCAGCTACTCTGCCGCATCATCCCAGGCCTTTGTAAGTCTCTAGGGCCTCCAAACCACTGTTGCTAGGTCATCGAGCTAAGATCGCCACTGATCAACCTTACCCAGCATGGGCTGGGTAATCATCCCTTTGTATCGGTAAATATAAGGCTCTAATGGCTACCTCATGTCCTCGCATATAGGCCTGGTAATGGGAAGATGCTCCTAGGCCCATACCTATAGTACAAATACCCTATGGCCATGCTCTTTGCCTCTCAATAGGCGATCTCACGCATCTCATGATACATGTGTGCTAACATAAACTGACCCCATCTGTAATGTCAAGGTCATGCTAGCATCAGCTGCAACATCTTACCCCAGCCACACTCTAGACCATGTTGTCCACGATCAAGCATCAGGTAGCACCCAAGGAAGCATGCTAGAACCACGAGTAACCTATGGGTCAGATCGTACTTTCTAATCACATCCTCCCATGGGATTTCCCTACCCATAACGAGGTCATCCTGAAAGACCTCTCTCAATGCTGTTGTCCCCAACTTGGGTTGTGTCTCATACTCTACTCAGACACCGTGGAATGGTATCCTCAAGATCCAGTATATGTCCTCTAGAGTAATAGTCATCTCCCCCTGTGGTAAATGGAATGTGTTCATTTCTGAATGGAAATGCTCGACCAAGCTCCTAGCAATCCGTGATTTACCCAAATCTTGGGTACATCACATAGTGAGCTCAATCCTAAAGTACCTATATGCACCATCTCGGCATCATCCAACAGTGATACCAATCTGCTGATGACCGGGTGGCGTGATCTGAACGCAATGTCTAGAAAGTCAACCTGCAAGACATACAGACAACAGAGCATGATCAGTAATCTGAGATAATCAAAGCGTAATGAGATAATAAAGCATTCAAGACATCCTACAGATAGTAACAACGCTGATGCAAAATCTATTGGACACGATGCAGACTGATTTCATGTTCTTTCTGACCACTTTTTCCCATGCAAAGAAGCAGATTTTTGCATGAAGAAGTTCTTTGAATTGTGCAACATTGACCTTTCGTGCGAGCTTTAATGCCTAGTCGCATAAGAAAACACCCTCTAGAAGAGTTTCTCACATGAACATGGGTACTCTCCCACACAAGATTCCTCACCAAATGGTGCAAAATGTAGTTTCTTCACGCGAGATTTCCCTACGGGGTGTGCGAAGAAACTACTTCGCGCGAAGACCCGCAACTCAATTCTAAAAAATGCGAATAAATGAAGAAAATTTGATAGAAACTAAATAAATTTGAATTACAGAGAGGTTTATTGACCACTTAATGGAGGTCCGTACAATTTGGTTTGGCTGTGTCTCCTCGATCACTTGAAATGATGACTGCTATAGGGGACCACCATTTTTTTCTTTTGCACAGAGCTCAATTCTCACAAAGTCAAAAGTTGAAATGATTTGAAACTGACCTTTTCGTCCTTATATAGGTTTTGACTTAATTTTTCAAAGTGATCCATTTTGCGCAAAAAATTCACCATTACCTAATTTGACTACTCTGAATCCATTTCCGTGATCAAAATTGAAATCTGACACTTCCATATAGCTCAAAATCAAAATCTGACACTATAGCTCAAAATTGCATTTTAAAATTTTTGGGATCGACGCGATCGGATGCTTGTGCAGTCAAATTTATGACATTGCTTTCTTGTTAGAATCTTATCACATCATCATTTTCTCAAATCTTTGACTTTTTTCCTCAAAAGTCAACTCTGGTCAACCCCAATCAAACTTTGTCAACTAGACCTCAAAATCGCTCAAAATTGATTCTGAATCCTCCAAATTCTTCCATAATCTGTTCTGAGTTCTTCTTGATCTCTGATTCAACATCTATCTACAATTTCTCGATCTCAATGATCATATGACATGTCATCTTTCCATTTCGCTCCCGAGGGGGCAGGATGATTACATCATTGAATCTATTCCAATCAATCTGATCTGATTTTCAAAAGTCCTCATTGCTAAGGGGCATCTCATCACTTGGGGCATGTTTAGTTTTTCATACTTCATAGTCAAAACTGATACTCCACAATCAATAAGGACATCTTCATTCCTTACATCTTGTCATCTATTAAGTATCTGAGCAATCTAACTTAGATTCTCGATGATCAAGTTGCGTTCTAGAGATGGTTCTCGAAAAACTATCTGTTGGGACAAGTATCGGGGCAATCTAACCCTGACTCCTGATAATCAAGCTCCACTCTGGAGATGGTTCTAAGTCTCTATCTACTATCTTTTTAGACAGGTATCGGGGCATTCTAACCCTGATTTCTAAAGATTGAGCCTCGTTCTGGGGACAGTCTTGTGAAAGATATCAATCTAACCAGTGTCTAGGCAATCTAGCCTAGGTATTGGGGGACTAAGCTTCATTCTGGAGATAGTCCTAAAATCTCTATTTGACTATCTTTTATGGATAGGTATCGGGGCATTCTAATCCTGACTCCTGAAGGTTGAGCCTTGTTCTGGGGACAGCCTTGTGAAAGATATCAAATCTATTAGGTATCGGGGCATTCTCACCTAGATCCCTGAGGATCAAGCTTCATTCTGGAGATGATTCTCAAAAAATCTATTTGACCGGTGTCTCGGCAACCTAACCTAGACTTTAGAGAGTCAAGCTCTATCATGGAGCTGGCTCTGAAATCTTCATCAATCGATCTTTGCATCAATCAATTTGCAAAATCTATTCTTCTATGCTTCAAGCATCAGATTATTCTTTGAATCAATGTGTTGCTCGCACATCAATTCAAAGAGGGGAAAAATGTAACACCCCAAAATTGGAATCTTGCAACCCTAACCAATTTTGTTGCATTTATCACTCTTCTAGATCATCTAAGTCCTATTGTACTAGCCAATTCTAAGTTTTAACTGACTCTACTCGACTTAGGTGTCAAATGTAGAAAATCCTAAATCTGCATTAATCATACATCATATTTAATTCCTAAATACCTATTTGGCTAAACAAACCTGATGATCAAAATAATTTGATTATAAAGTCCTAGCACTTTAATTAAATTAAATTCACCCTCTTTAGCTAAGACACATGAAAAAGGAATTAAATGATATTTAATTATTAAATAAATATCCTCATTTTCAATAATTGAATTTAATTATTTAGATAATTGAGGAAAAAGCAATTATGAGATCATATTTATTTAATTAATTAGATATTCTCTCAAAAATCTTTCTTTTGTTCAGAAATAGAAACTTCTCTTTAATTATGCTTTAAAGAGAGAAAATAGATAAATCAAATAAAACAATTAAATCAAAGAAAGAAAATAGTTAAAAGCATAGAGAAAATATTTTATTATATTCATTTGAATAAAGCTTTCTATTCTGAATTGGCTTTTCTATCTATTTTATTTCAAAGAGGAAATTTTCTATTATGATCATCTCCGAGTCTATAAAAGAGCTCTCATTCAAACCCTCACTCACTTATGCATTGTTAGAATACTGAATTATTGTCACATTTCTTAGTATCTCATATAGAATAATTTCATTATTGCAATAGAATAGTTTCAATTTCTAGAATAATTGCATTGAAATCATGTCTTAGAATAATCTCACATCTTTTAATTCTTGGGATAATCTTGCATTGTATTGCATTCATGGAGAAAAATCCTTCATTCCTAGATTGGTCTATGGTTGTGAGACTCTCGTTCTGAGAGCTATTTCGAAAACCCCATCTGGATAGAAGGCAACAGGTTGAATCATGCAGGCAGATAGGCCGAATAATCTCATATTCTGTCTTGTGTGTACCTAGTGAAGAAGGAATATGTTGAAGTGTATGGTGAGTTAACAAGGCCAAATTTACCACATATAGTCCCAACCTACTAGTGGTCGATGAGAAAGAATTCCTAGAAACATTGAAAGGAGATGGAGTAGGCTTTGCTTTGGTCCTCAAACCAACAAGTGAGAAGAGGAATGAAAGAGAAGAGTTGCCTTTAGAAATCCAAAGGTTGTTAACTCAATATCAGGATATAGTTAGTAATGTTCAACCAACTACCTTACCACCTGATAGATCCATTAGTCATCAGATTGACTTCATTCCAAGAGCCTCACTTCCAAATAAAGCTGCTTATAAGATGACTCCGTAGCAGAATGCAGAGATTTCTAACCAAATCCAGGAACTAATTAACCAAGGGTTGATTAGAGAAAGAATAAGTCCTTGTGTTGTTCCCACAGTCTTAGCCCCAAAGAAATATGGTACTTGGAGGTTGTGTACTGATTCCAGGGCCATAAATAGGATAACTATCTGGTATAGGTTTCCAATACCTAGGATAGAATATTTGATGGATTGTCTTGATGGAGCTAGATATTACTACAAGATAGATCTTAAGAGTGGATACCATTAGATAAGAATTAAGGGGGGAGATGAGTGGAAGATTGCTTTTAAGACTACTGAAGGATTGTATGAATGGTTAGTTATGCCTTTTGGGTTGTCAAACGCCCCAAGCATGTTTATGAGATTGATGAATGGGGTTTTGAAGAACTTCATTGGAAAATGGGTTGTAGTGTACTTAGATGACATCCTGGCATTCAGCAAGACAAAAGAGGATCATCTTAGACATTTACAATTGGTAATGCAGAGATTGCATGAAGAAAAGTTGATAATCAACTTTGAAAAGAGTGAGTTCATGAAGAAAGAATTGGTATATCACAGGTTTGTTATCTTAGAAGGTAACTTAAAGATGGATGTAAGCAAGGTAGAAGCAATATTGAATTGGCCTACACCGAAATCATCTATAGAGGTAAGAAGTTTCCATGGTTTGGCACAATTTTACCAAAAAATTATCAAATAATTCAGTGAGATAAGTGCACCTATTTTAGATACCATCAAAGGAGGTATGGAAGCCAAGTTCTAATGGAATGAGTAGGCTGATGAAGGATTTGAGCATCTAGAGAAGAGAATAGTGACCCAACTGATTTTGACACTTCCTAGTTTTGACAAATTGTTCACTATGGAATGTGATGCTAGTAATATTGTTGTCGGTGCAGTATTGAGTCAAGGGGGAAAGCCAGTAGCTTTTCATAGTGAGAAACTCAGTGATGCAAAGAAAAATTATTCCTCATATGATTTGGAATCATAGGCATTAGTGCAAGCACTAAGAAAATGGAGGACATTATCTATTTCTGAAAGAATTTGTTGTCTTTACTGACAATCAGGCTTTGCATTTTCTGAGTTCACAAGATAAACTAGGTCATAAGCACATGAAATGGGTGGAATACATCCAAGCCTTTACCTTCACAATAAAGAATAAGAAGGGAGTGTAGAATAAAGTGGTAGATGAATTAAGTAGATGGTTACTCTCCATGCAAGAAGTTCAGCTAAGAAACATTGGCATTGAAAGCTTCAAAGATCTGTATCCAGCAGGTGAAGATTTTGTAGCAGCATACAAGGTATGTCAAGAGTATCAAAATCATTTTCATATTGAATATTCAGAGTACACTCTTCAAGAAGGTCTTCTATTTAATGGAGGACAAATTTTTGTACCAAGAGGTTCCATGAGAGAGAATCTAGTACAGGAAAAGCATAATGGTTCCTTAAGTGGACATTTTGGGTTGAATAAGACCTTAGAATTGGTCAAAAGGTATTACTATTGGCCACAAATGAATCAGGACATCCAGAAGTATGTGGAGACTTTTTTGGTTTATCAGAAGGAAAAAGGGACTTCATCCAATGCAAGATTGTATCAGCCCTTTCCTATCCCAAATAGACCATGGGAATTCCTTAGTATGGATTTTGTTGTTGGACTACCGAAGACCAAGCAAGGAATGGAAATCATCTTTGTAATTGTTGATAGGTTCAGCAAGATGGCTCATTTTGTACCATGCAAAACCACACATGATGATTGTTACATAGCCAATTTGTTCTTTAAAGAATCAGTCTGGATACATGGATTACCTTTGAGTATTTTGTCAGATAGACTCCAAGTTTATGAGTCATTTTTGGAACACTTTGTGGCAGAAGCTTGGCACAAATCTTTTTTTTAGCTCTGCCTACCATCCACAAATCGATGGTTAGATTGAAGTGGTGAACCGAAGCTTAGGTAATCTTTTGAGATGCCTTACCAAGGAGTATGGACAATCATGGGATCAGTTACTTTCTCAAGAAGAATTTTCCTACAATGATACAGTCAATAGGTCCACTGGAAAGAACCATTTTGAAATAGTGTATGGGATTCATCCCAGGGTTGTATGTGAATTAAGGGATCTTGGTAGCAATACAGAGAGGAGTGGGTATGCTGAATATTTTTCTCAATCCATGAAGGAGGTACATGACTCAGTCAAAGATGCATTGATAGAGAGTACCACTCATATCAAGCAGAAGGTAGATGCAAGGAAGAGAGATGTTCAATTTCAGGTTGGAAATTTGGTCATGCTGCACCTCAATAGGGCAAGATTGCAGAAAGGAGTTCCAAGTAAACTTTAGATGAGGAAGATAGGCCCTTGTGCAATATTGGCAAGATATGGGTCTAATGCTTATAAAGTTTATCTTCCTACAGACATAGGATTGTCTCCTATTTTTAATGTGGCAGATTTGGTATCCTATAAAGGTCCAATTCCTAAAGGAGATTCTGATCTTGCAGGAGATACTAAGGATCTCAAAGTACTTAAACTTCCTGTTATACCCCAACTTAAGGCAGACACAATTCTGAATTCAAGAGTTTCCAAGCAGACTAGACCACAGACCTATATGGAACATCTGGTCAAATAGAAGGGAAAAGTTGATTCAGAGGCTACCTGGGTATAGGAAACCAATTTTAAGAAGTTAGGCATCAATCCTGACTTACTCCAATCACCTGGAAGTTGATTTTTTTTTTTTGGGGGAGTATGGTGTAGGAGCACCTAAGTTAAGTTACACTGTTTGTCAGCGATGTCCGTTAGTTTTTTTCTGTTAGTTTTTGTTCGTTGGTAATGCTTGTTCATTTTTGTTTGTTGGCAATGTCTGATGGTTCATGTTCATTGGCAATGCTTGTTGGTGATGTTCATCGGTGATTCTCATCAGTGATGATGGCCGGTGTCTTTGTTTGTTTTCAAGGTCAAAAATCGACGTTGTTTCTATTGTTCAGAAAAGTCAACTCTGGCGCTCAGTAATGTCGGTTAACGAACCAGGAAATGCGGATGTGATGTTTGTGACCAGCTGAGTCACTTTCAATGACTCTCTATGTGTCATTTTTATTTGAAAGGATCAGGGACACCTATTCCTATTTGGAAGGGTCATTTATTGCTCAGTTTGACCGCCTTTGTAGGGTGGTTGAAGTTGTCCACGAGTATCAGATATTTTGGGAGATATTTTGATGGATGTATATATAGCTGAAAAGATTTTTTAATAGATAGATGGAAATAGATTAGAGGAGAAGATATATACATTGATCGTATCATCCTGTAATATTTTTGGTTCTTTTGAATAAGAAAGAACATATTTAATGGGTTCTGTGGCATGAAATAGTAGCTTTACAATGCAAGCCTTGTCCAGGGCACTTGAGGTGAAGATCTTAGTGACTTCCTCAAGCTGGGGTGAAATAATACCCTATAAGGTCTGTGCAAGAGATCTTAGAGTATAGTCAAGCTGACTATCGGTAACAACTAGATATGGGTTTTACATCAATTTTCTATTGTTATTATTCTATTATATATAAAAAAAATCTTGGATAATTTAGTTTCAATAATCAACATACCAAGTTTCTGATAGAAAGCTTAAAATTTATCAACATCTATCTTGTTTACACTTTCTATCAAGTACTTTGTTTAAATAATTGAAGTCTAAAAGAAAATGTTTACTTATATTTATTGTCATAGTACCACTAGAGTATTTATCCCTTAAGAAATTAAGTTTTCTTCATAATAGCCTTGTATTAATTTGATCAACTCTTTTATAGTTTTTTTTATTATTATTAGGAGAAAAAAAATTTTGAAGGGGGGACCTAAACCCTTTAAAAGAATATTTTGAGGGTGATTTGGAACCCCACTAAGATGAATCACTTCAAATGATAAGACATAGTTAACCAGGAGACCAAAAACTAATAGGCAATCAACAAAAAGTCAAATAAAAAAATCCATCAAAACACCAGCTAGCCAGAAATTAGAAAACAAATCCAAAGCCCCACATCAAGGAGATAGCCTCACAAGAAAATAAATATTTGGGTTATAAGGGACACCCCAACCCATCCCTAACCAAAAACAACCATAGTCTATATTGGGCCCTCAAAAACTATCAGCATCCAGCTATACATCAAACAAAAACATGAAATAGAACTAGCTAAAAAACTTGGGTTTTAACCTGGACCAAAAACCATCATAGAGATTTAGAATTTATCCCAAACCATAAACATCTTTTGTGAAAGATAGATCATTCCAATCAAGAAAAACCAAACAAGAACAAAAAAAAACTTAAATGCATGAACAATTTAAACATCAACTGCACAGAGACAGGGGTTTTGAAAGGGTCCTCCAACCGTCATGGTCATCAAAGTACCATTTGAACTTAAAAGGTTTAGAAAGGTACCATAAACAACCAAGGGATTTGTCTTATCACCCACTACCAACAACAACCATCCAAGAAGATGTATCTCAGCAAAATGATGTAACCCAAGTTCAGTATAGGATGGAAAATGAAAAGAAAAATAATAGAGATTTTAGACATATTACTACTAAGAATTTGGATACTTCTTCCCAATATATAAGGAATAACCCTTTTCTTCAAGATGATCCTTATGAGAAAGCTATGAACCAAAGAGATTTAGATCTGATAAACTTAGAAGATTCTAAAAATTTTGACATTACATTGCCTAATCTTGATGAAATTTTTGGAAATAATGATGCCTTAAGAAGAAAAATATAGGAACAAATGATTTTAAGGAAAAAAATGGAAAAGGATAAAGAGAATGAGGTCATGGTAGTTGTGGTTGAAAATGAGAACTTTCAAATTAGGTTGGCTCAACTTAAATTGATGAATAAAGGCTATAAGGGTTTGAATAAAGAAATATTTGGTGATTTGGATGCCTTGAGGAGGGAATGTGGGGAGAAGGGGAGTTGTTTAACAAAAAATGATGGGATAAGGATCTTTTGATTAGATAAATTGTGGATTGGCAAATGAAATTCCTTCAAGGGCTCAGGATTCCTTACAAGATCCTCCTTCAGTCAATACAAGTAACCTTATATCCAACAAAGGTAAATAGAAGGTTACTAGTGTACAAATTAATGAAACCAAAGATGAAGTAAAATCATCTCTGGGTATGTCTTTACCTGACATTGACTTAGAAAGAGCTAAGGAACTAAAAGATGATATTGCTAAATAGTTAGAAAAAGCAAAGTTAGATGTTTCTACTATAGAAATGAAGAATAAAATTGCCTTCTTGTAATCATCTACAAATCTTAAAGCGGTTAATACTACTACTAATACTCAAGGTAGAATTGGATTAGGTCCTAAGGTGCAAAAAAAAAATGTTAGTACTAATATCCTAGGATCTAGTTCATTTCAGGGTGCTACAAATCAAAACCAAGGTGTTGGTACAAGTGGTCAAAGTATTGGGGTTGGTTTTCAAAGAAGACCCATGCATTTGGAGAAATATAAGCAATTATTTTTTGATGGTATTCCTATCCAACCAAATTTTTTTTCCAATGAAATAAGAGATAGAATCCCTAATTTTAGTGGAAATAATGTATTAACTGGTGAAGAGTATCTAAATGATTTATCTCATAAGATGAATGATTATGAAATAGAGAATCAGGATGTCGTCGTGAATCTATTTGTGCAATCCTTAAATGAATATGCTAGAGATTGGTACTGTGGCTTAGTTATTGGTATTATTAGTTAATGGGATGAGTTTACAAACTGTTTTAAAGACTAGTATGGTGACAAGGTGAACTCCATTTTTATGTTGAATGAGTTCAATAACATCAAGAAGTTTCAAAATGAGAATGCAAGTGAATTCAATATCAAATTTTGGAAGGTTATGCATAATTTTTTTCCAAGCGCTAAGGTTAGATGAAAATGTGTGTCTTACTACATATTGCAATGCACTAGATGGAAAGATTCCCTATCTTGTAAGAGATAAAAGTCCTAGTACTTTTAGATGCTTACAAGATGGTATTTAGTATAGAAAGTAATAGAAGGGCTTTAGGTAAACTTGGGAAAAGAGATGATGGTAGATTATATAAAGATCCTAAGGTTCAATCTAATAGATTCCCAAAAGAAGAGGACAAAGTTGATAGAGTTGACACACTGGTTACTGCAATTAAATACCTTACTGCTAAGGTTGGCAAGAATGAAAGGGGCTTTTATAATAATAGATAAAATTCTCAAAGGTCTAATAAGCCTTATAGATTGCAGGATATTCCCTATAAGACAAATTGGAGGGATGGTAAACCTATACCAGAGGGACCAAGTAGTGCAAACAATAGAGAAAATTCTGACTTATTAAAGAGGAAAAATGTACATAATGTAGAGAATGCTTCTTGTTGTGTGTCCTGCAACATTCCACATTCTCCTTTCAAATGTGCAGTTGCACAAGATTTAGTAGGATCAACTAATAATGAGGATGAACAAAGTGATCAATAGGAGGAGGGGCCTCAAATCAATATGTTCATGACATATGCTAGAGAAGAGATTGATGAACCATATGATGTTATGCATCGTACTATAAATTTTTCTAATGTAAAGGATGAACATGTACAATTATGAA
Organism: Thuja plicata; assembly: GCA_018584345.1. Taxonomy (NCBI): domain Eukaryota; kingdom Viridiplantae; phylum Streptophyta; class Pinopsida; order Cupressales; family Cupressaceae; genus Thuja; species Thuja plicata. Next base: position 1,683,020 of record MU226838.1, on the reverse strand, counting down.
GACCTAGTGATGAAGAGGTGAGATATCTCACTGTTTCTAAAATTTCTCAGGCTAGGATCACTTACAATTTAAGAAATAGGAAAGTAGATAAGGATCAGGGAAATCCTGGTTCATTGTTTATAAAATAAAATTCACCTAAAGCCTCAATTCAAAATAAAGACAATATTCTGGATCCAAGAAAGAGTACCCCCATTACTAATTAGAAAATAGGGAAGTCCATGGAGAACAAGGGTAAAGCTTCCAGTGAGGATGTACTTAGTTTTCCATCTTTTGACATAAAGCATACATTATCTCAAATGAAGGTGTCAGTGCCTTTGATTGAAATGTTGAAGATAAAGGAGAATAGAGAGGTTTCCTTCTCTTTACTTAAAACTATAGCTGATGATGTTTTTCATGTTGTCAAGACCATCAAGAAAAAAGGAAATGACGAGGAGCGGGAAGATCCTAGAATTTGTTAGGTCATTTTCTTGAACTTGAGTTATTTATTCATCCACTCTTGTAATGACCGAGGTTTTTTTGGTGAACAAACATCATGGTTGTTTAGTTGCTTATTTTTTCAGTTTGGTGTGTGTTGAGGTAGTTTGAAATCCTCTATAAATCCAACCAAGGCACTAAAAATCAAAGATGATGATAATGCATTAAGATGAAGTACTCGATTTACACTCTAGCACTTGGTTTACACTATGTTTCTTGGTTATCTGTTCATATCACTCAATAATATCACTCGATGATGCCTCTTAGTAATGTCACTCAAGTTTGTTGCTCAGGGTTGATCTCTAGTGTCCGAGTGTTTCCTGTCTATGTTTTGTATGAATTCGTTGCAGAGGGTTGTTGCCATCATATTTTTTTCCCTTTGGGTCACCTTTGTGGAGTCAAAATAGTTTGTTTGGTCTTGGTTCCTTCGGTGGTTCATTTTTTTTTATAGTGCCCTAGGTCTTTTATCCCACATTGGTTGTGTGTTGAAGAACTTTGATATTTTTATATCTCGGCACTAAGTAGTGAAGTGCCTAAAATGTACGCACCTTTTGGTAGATAGTTCAACAGATGGATGGTAATGTGGGCGGTCAAGTGGAAAACAAATAGGATATTTTGTGAGTCTGATTCAGATAATTCTCAAGTTATATGGTTGAGGATCGCTAGGTGATGACAAGGCGCGATGGTGTAGTCTGAGTCATGATAGGTCTAGTTAGATCATGTAGTAGTGCGGGTGTGACATGTGGAAGGTTTCCCAGGTGGTCGTGCCAAGTTGGATGAACATGCACCAGAGGTCCCAGTGAATAAGATGGTGCCACGTAGCATAGTTAGTAGAATGGCTTAGTGGGACCAAAAGATGGATCTGAACAAATGGAGACCTATGGTAGTGAATGAGAGAAGATTTTTGAAGGTATATTAAGATCTAAAGGTATTGCACTACTACATGAAGGAAATATGTGAGGAAGATAAACATCACACAGTAGAAAAATGCATGACATGTGTCCAGATCAGTGACAAGGTGAGAATGTGGGGCCTGCATAAGGAAAGGTTGATAGATGGTTCTGAAGCCTAGTGGGATGTTACCATGTGGATGTCAACAAAGTTTGACCAGGAAAAGTAAAATTTTATTTTATTTGATGCCCAGGTAACCTAAAGGTGCATTAATGATCTTGTTTTTAAGTTGAGAAAAGGATTTAATCTTGGTTGTTGATGTCTTTTTTAGGGCCACCTGTGACCATTTGAAGAGAGATTCAAAATTTTAAATCTTTTATTGTAGATTTTTGATGCCAAATGATAGGTGTTTTATCTCAATGCATCATTAATGTTTAAATTTGATCTTTAGGGTCATTTTCTCTCACCTGTAGAGCCATTTTTGGATGGAGATCTGATAGTCATAGGCGTATTTATGTCTGAAGTGATGAAATTAGGGTAGTAGATCATATTGTTTCTTCTTGGTGTTGCCTGGTATTTTCTTCATTAATGAGGACATTACTTGATGTCATGACTTTGATTTCCTTTCAACATCAGATGTATTGTTTTTACTTTCAAGGGAGCTTTCCTTTTGTTTCCATATTAGATTTGCAGTGGGAAAAGGGGAGATTTCAGGGCTTCAACTTGTTTTCAGAATTGAATGCTTGCATTTTATGGTTGTAACTCTAACCCTAAATGGTCAGTTTCTTGATGCATTCCTGTTGTTATAAAGGAATTTTCAGGACAATTTAGAGGGGCTGGAGAATTGGGAGAAATATTGAAGAGCATTAGGCTTATATTTTATTTCCAATCTAGGACATAGAAAATATAATTTCATATTGTGTCAAGATAGAATTGAAAGTTCTTTCATCTTTTGCATATTGTAATGTTTTATATTTCCTTGTCATATTGAATTAGGAATCTGTTTCATCATACTTAATATATGTTTTCTAAAAATTAAGTCTCTACTTTGTGTTATTTACTAGGTTGTAAGTTTTCTGACTTACTGTATAAGTTTTACTTATGCATATGTGTATTCCTTAGGTATTTGATTTTAGGTCAAACTAATTCCTTTAGACATTAAATTGATTTTGTTTGGATATATATTTGATGATCCTGTAGTGTGTGATTGTGAGAATTCTTATGTTCATGGCTTTGAATCTTTTCTTATAAGGTGTTTCAGTTTGCGTATTATATTTAGGTTTTAGATTAATGTATAAGGCACTGATCTAGAATTAGTATTTCTGTTGAGATACATATCTAAATGGTTTGGATATGTTCTATCCATAAACTTTATCAAACTAATTTACAAGTTCTTTATAGTTATAGTTGTTCTTCTTATTCCATCCATGGTAGTGAAGAGTCAATGAATGCTAGGTTGGCATTTAGTACTTTCTTACCATCAATTTGTTGTTTATAATCCATAGGTAAAAGGTGTTGCAAAGAATTGAGTTTAGTCTGGATTGGGTGTACCCACCTTGGTTTTAGAGAGCCAGAAGTGAAGAGGGCGGTATTGTCCCTGTAGTTGGTCTAGTTGTCTTGCAGAGCTACTTGGATCTAACCACTCCTAACATCATTCTCAAGGCATATTGGTGTCTTTAGATAGCATAATAGTTTCAAACACCAACAAGATGGTGACTCCACTGGGGACAGAGAAGTAAAATTCTTGCTAAACCTTTCAAGGAATCTCTGGTATTCTTCTATTTATATCATTTGACCCATCTGAGTCACCAACAAGATGGTGACTCTGCTGGGGATAGTACAGTAAATCACCATAACTGGACAGTGAATTTGATCATTGGAAACATAGAGTTATTCAAAACTCACCTTTCTCATTGCTCTATCTTGTGAGATCTCTATTTGAAGGTTATTCATATTTGTTAGTGTTGTGAACCCAACTAAGTGTTGGGTGGAAAATCTAAAGTTTTCTCTATAGTAGTGCTAAGTATTGAAATTATTTTATCACACACTTTCCATTATGAGTTATACAGGCACCAGGTCTTGGTCAAAGAGACATCCTAAATAGAGGTTGCAAAATGATTTCCCAACTACATCCAAGTTTGATCATCCTAGAAGAGAAAGAGATACCCCTCAAGATGAAAGACAAGGGGAATACATTAGATAAGAAAGACGAGTCCACCGTAGTAATGAAGGAAATGCATCAGAATATGAGGAATATACGGATGAGAGACTAGGTACTTATGGAGATTATAGTTATCCTAATGAAGGAGAGGAAAAATAATTTCTTTCTACTCTTCTAGATCCTGATGGTATGGCTGCTAAACTTGTTGAAGTAGAAAGAAGAATCGAAGAGAAAGTAAATATCAGACAAAAAAGAGAAAAGAAAAAGGAGAATGAAATTAGACAGAATCAAGTTTTCCTTGAACAAAGAATGAGGAAATTGTTAGAGCTAGAGGCAATGAATTATGTTGAAAAGCATCAAAATTTTGAAGAGGAACCTATCAATCAAGTGATTAGTCATCAAGGCCCTAAAGACAAGGGAAAACAAGGAATGGAAGGGGTTACGATAAATGACACCAAAATTTTCAAGGTCCCAGTAGATCAGATGTCTAAATTGGACTTGGATCTTGAAAGAGATAGGGTTGAAAAGGAGATCATAGTTAAAGAGATTGAGAAGGACGAATTGGAGGCTGCTACTTTGGAGATGAAGAAGAAGGCTGATTTTATTAGACAAACAACAAGGCATGTTCATCTTGGTACTGAATTAGCTACAACATCAAATACTAAAGCCTCTACTTCTCAAGACAACACTACTTTTCAAGGAAAGTCTACTCATGCAGAAAGGTATAAGCAATTTTGTTTTCATAATATTCATGGTTACCCTAATGAGGTTGCAAGTGTCATTAGAGATAAGCTTCATAGGTTTGCTGGGAAGAATGTAATCACATGTGAAAAACAATTTAAAAAAAATTCTAATATGATGGATGATTATGAGGTTATGCATGAGGATGTATTAATGAAAATTTTTGTTCAATCCTTAGTGGAGGATGCTAGGGATTGGTTCAAAGGGTTACCCCATAATTTTTGTAGGGTCAATGGATGAATTAATTGACTTCTTTAAAGAGAAATATGGTGATAAGACCAATGAGGGATTCATGTTGAATGAATTCAAAAATATAAAATAGAATCAAAATGAATATGTTGTAGAGTTCAACATAAGATTTCAGAGAGTTTTGCATAAAATTTTCCAAGTTATGAGACTTGGTGACAAGGTTTGTCTAGCTACTTATCTTAATGCATTTGATTCTAAGATGGGATACCTCCTAAGAGAGAAAAATTCAAGGATTATAAGAGATTCTTATAAAATAGATATCAATATAGAAACAAATAGGAGGGTATCCAGGAAATTGGGTAGAAGATATGATTGGGAATATGCAAGAAAGGAGTTGGATAAACCTGCAAATGCTAAGCCTAAGGAAGAGGTCAATATGAAATAGATTTTGAATGCAATAAAATACCTAAAGCCAGGAGAGAGTAAGAATCTTAGAGCTCCAAATAATAGTAGGTAATCCTACAATAGTTTCAATCAATGGGCTAGGATGCAAAATTTTCCATACAATACACAATGGCAGGATGGCAAGCCCACTATTCCACAAAGGATAGAGAATCAAAACAAAGATACCCCTGATCCTCTTCAAAGAAATTCAGCTAACATGAATAATGAGAATTATTGGTGTGATGATTGTTAATCCCCACATAAGCCTGCCATTTGTGTTGTTTCTTTGAAGATGTATCCAAGTCAGAATCAAGAAGAAAAGGAAGAAGAAGATGAATTATATGATAATGTTGGGAATACAATGGCTTCTACATATTTCAAGAGTGAAGAATATGATGACCAAGGTCAAAGTCAGGAGTTGTTTTCATTAGATGAAGAGGAATTTGATGATCAATCTAAAGCTATAAATGTCCTTTCATCTGAGGAAAAGGAAGAAGATATTGATGAAATAAGATGTAATGTTGCAAGAGGAAAAGATCATTTTTATGGCCAAAAGACCTTCATATGTAGAAAAGGATAGAATCATAGAGAAATTGGTTTCTCAATCACAGAGTAAGTATAATCTAAGAAATAGGATAGTTGGTAGGGTAGATGGTACACCAGCAGGTATGTTTATTACAAGTGCAAAAGAAAGTCCTAAGTTGACACTAGATAAAGAAACAACTACAAGAAATATGAAAAGGATAAAGGTAGGAACTAAGGATAAACCAGAAAATCCAAACATTGTTCATAAGATTAAGTTAAAGACATCAGAGATGAATGCCTCTTCTATTCCAAAAGATTCTAAAGAAATTGAACCTAGTTTGGCAACTCAAAATGAGGATAGGAGTATTGTTATTACCAAGCAAGACATTGTTGATATCAAGTATACCCATGTTGACATGGGATAGTTGATTTCATAAATCACATTCAGAGTTCCACTTTTTGAGATGATGGGGATTCCTCAATACAAGGAGACAACTTTAACATGGATGAATAGTGTTTCTACCACAAGAGCTTTGAAATCAGAAATGGATGAGAAGAAAAAGAAAAATAAGGAGAAGCTTGATACAAAGGGAAAAGAATCAAATGAAATTGTTTCCAAGATCCCTCAAATTTTCCTAAATACTAATCATGTCACTCCTCCTTTAGGAGTTGTGGATCCCTTTTTATTAACATTAATTATTAATGGTAAGATGCTCAAGAATTGTATGATTGATTCAAGAGCATCAAACACAGTTATGTTTGTAGAAATAATGAAATCAATGGGACTGTAGGTAGATACTCCTCATTGGAGATGTCAAGCAATGGATTAAAGAGAAGTTCCTATTATAGGTACTATTAAGGCGTTACCTTTTACACTTTATTCATTTCTAGAAAAGATACTTACAATGAGTGTTCTAGTGGTTGACATCCCACCTCAATATGGAATGTTTCTCTCTAGGAAATGGAGTGCCTCAATGGGACGGAGTATCCAGTGTGATTTGTCCTTTGCAGCATTTGACATAGCTGGTAAGAATGTCAAGGTATCTAGAGAATTTAGAACTCCTCACATGATTGAGGAGAGTGAAGATTAAGGAATAAACTATTTCTTGGATACTGACATTGGATCTTTCCAAGTGCAAGACAGTAAAATTTAGAAGGATGTCAAACATTTGCTTCTATCAAAAGAAAAAGATAATCTTGCAGATAAAATTGATTTATGGAAAATGTACTTTGAAGGTGCAAACTCAGAAGAAGGAGTTGGTGCAGGAGTCCTACTAATAGCTCCTAGTGGTAAAACATACAAGTTCTCATTTTCTCTACTATTTACTTGCACTAATAATATTGAAGAATATGAGGCTTTTCTAATAGGACTAAGTTAGTTGCAAGACACAAGATTATATATGTTAGGGTCATTGGGGACTCTGAATTGGTGGTCTCTCAAATAAGATCTAGATATGATTCAAAGAATCAAAGGCTAAAATAGTATAGGAATTTTGTTTTGGATGAGATTGAAAACTTTGATGCATTTGGCATTGAATGGATGGACAGAAGTCAGAACAAGATGGCCGATCTATTGGCTAATATTGTCTTGAGGCCTGAAGACATTACTTTTTTAGGAATTTCTAGTATAGAGATTCAATCTAGACCATCCATTCCAAACAATGTTGAAATTTGGTAGGTCTTTGATGATGACATGGATATTTTGACATTCCTATCTTGTGAATCAAACTTTCGTGATAAAGAGATGAACTTTACTAGTTTTTTGGAGACCATAGATGGTTATGGTTGTATTTCTAGTTGTAGTTTGGCTAGTAAAATTTTTGAAGTTCCATGTTTGTAAGAGCCATTAAATGTCAAAATCTGTCTATTCTTGCCAAAGTATTTCCATGCAAATGATGATTTTTAGGCCTTAGAACCAGTGAAATGTCAAAAAATCCTGTGTTTTAGGTCATCCCTTATTTGAAATAAGTAAAACCCTAAGCCCTAAAGTCTTTTTAAGGTTCAAAAATGAAAAAAGCCCTAGTTTCCAAGTCAAGGTTATGTTTTAAAGTTCCCTTTTTTGAGCTTAAGTTATGAAATAAATCACGTGCCTTTTCTACAGGTTGCCAAGTCTCTGAATGTTATAAGAATATTTCATTATGTTTTGAGACTCAGCAGAATGCCTTTGTCATGTTATCTCCAAGTGAAAAATAATATGCCAAAATGGTTAAGAGATTAAGTGACAACCGTTCATCTGGTGAAGGATCTAACGGTGGTCAGGATGTCTCATAATGAACCCTGTAGTTAGTAAAATGTTTGTCGAATTTGATTTCCTTTGGTCACGGTGTCTCCAGATCAAATTAGAGTTAAATGGTGAGTCTAAAAGCTTACATAGTCGCCAAGTCATAGAATATAAAGTGAGTTAAGATAAAGGATTAAGAGACTTGGAGACAACCACATGAAGAAAAGAAGATAAGCGGCTATTGCATAGTCGTTGATCAGTTTTGACAAGTCAAAATTCTTTCAGCGATTAGGAGATGAGAAATAATAAGGAGACATGTGTTCCAAAACCTAAGTGACTAAAGTATGCAGTCGCATAGTCTCAACAAGTGAAATGTTTTATCTGGAAAATAAGAGACTAAAGGGAATATTTTACTCTTGTCGCCAGGTCTCCAATTGAATTAGGTTTTTTTATAAAAGATTCAGAGACTTAGTGGAGCCGTTGGATGATGGCAGATGAGAGATCAGTGGTTGTCAAGAAGTCTCCAGATAAAAGGGTTAAAGGTGATTTCTATTAGCGACTTAGAGATAGAAGGAAATCAATGTTACATTACACAATAGTCACCAAGTCTCAGAAATGAATTAATTTGATGAATTAAAGGTATCATATGCTTAGTCGCTAAGTCTCTAGTATAAAATGGTTAAGTTAAAAAAATCTAGTGATTAAGAGACATAGGCTTAAGTCGTGAAGTCTCATAAAGCATTAATATGATTCAGAGACTTAGCGATAAGTGTCTGATTAAAAAGAAATCTATGGTGGACGGGGTGTCGCATGATAAACTCAGAGTTAGGAATTTCTTTCAGCGACTTGGATTTATTCAGTCGCGTGATCGCCAAAAGTTGACTAGCATTAAACTAAAGAAAAGGAACACATGTTGTCACCAGGTCTCCAAAAGAAATCATAGTTAAAAGAAATGTTAGGTGACATGGAGATAAAGCATAGTCGCTAGGTTTCCAGATAAGGAAAATGAAGAATACAGTGAAGAAAAGTTAAAGCTGATGCTGACATGATATAGTTGAAAAGTCACCAACCAATAGGAATGCAGAATAGTTATGACAAGATGGAAAAGTTTCTAAAAAGAGCCAATCATGTCATTTTGTAACCTTTGATCGAATTTAATAAGAATTTTCATGAATTTGTCATTCATTCGAATCAGATTGCCTGTCATGATCAGAGGCTACGGCTAGAAATTGATATTATTGGCACAGTGTGTAAAATTGAAGGCAAAAATGATGGATTTTTCAATAATGAGCTATGTACCTTGAGCATTTTTTCCATAAATAGCTGATGTCATGCTCATTTTCACTTATCTTGCATTCATAATTTCAGAGTGGAGAATTTGCCAATTTTTCTGTGTCTGAGAAAAAGGGAGAATAATTTCCTATGTGGAGAGTGATTTGAGAAAATTTTGCTACATAATTTAAGGTAATTAGTGTGAATTTCAGTGTTCTTGAATTATTTTTAGTGCATTTTAGTTCAGAGTAAGGGTTTCCTATAATAGATTTGTTTCAATATTGGTACCAAGAATTGAGAGTAGAACAGAACATAACAAGATGAGTCAAGCACAGAGTGTGGCTTCCTCAAGTGGAAGGAATGATGATATAGATGATGATGCCAAAGGAAAAAGGAATTATTCAGATGATTTCCTAAAGTTATTGCCAGGTTCTACACAAAATAAGAAGTCAAATGTTGATATCCTTATTGATGAGTTGGTCAACATCAGAGATGTGAAGACACCAAGAACATCAGATTATTCTCTGTTTAATTACTTCTATAAAAACTGTGATAAAGTTGTACCTATTTTGAACCCTTGGACATGTGGATTGGCTAGATTGTTAGTTCCCAATGTGTTTATAAATATTGATTTCATTTTATCCCTAGCAAAAAACTATGATGAACTTATCAAAACAATTAAGAAAATTGATGGGACTGTATTACTTGCTTTAAGTATAAATTCATTTATGCAAGTATTTAACCTCTATTACCAAACGTCAACTGAAATTGACCTCAAGAAACAGGAAGAGAGGTATGAAAGGAAATCTAGAGTCATTAGGAATATGATAAAGAGACACATGCCTAAAGAGAAAAGGAATCATATTTCCCCTTTCCCAGGTTTGGCACCTTATTTTTACAAAGATTTAAACCACTACATGAAATATATTTCCTATGCATTGTGTAGAGTGCTAGGGAGGGATGGAGGTGCAGAAAGGATAAATGCAGGTATTTTGATGATTACCTTGGACATACAAGATATGTATACAAGCACTACTTATGATTACATCTAGTATATCATTGATAGGATGCATGAGGGTTTTGTTGCTATTAAGAAAAAGGAGAAAGAACCCAAGTTTCTGCACTATTCTATTTTGATGCATTTATTGCTTTATTTCAATTACCCTATAATGGATATACAGAATTCAAACCCTTAAAGTTTCCACTACAATCAACCCAACCTCATTCAATTCTAGATTAGAGTGTGGAATTACATTGCTAAAGATTGTGACTTTTGTGGTTTCGAGAACTCGATTGTGTACCCAATAATGCAAAGCCTAGGAGTAAATAAGACTAGGTTACCTACAAAATTATTGCAGCTTTTGAGGCCATGTAAGTATGTTGATAAATGGCCGAGTGATCATAATTGGGGTGATTTCTACCTAGAAAACAATTTTAGTATGATAAGAGTATATGGATGTTCACATCCTCCTCATATTCTCCCATATCATGTTCCAACTAGGATAGCTGCAATAGAATTCATCTAGCAACTAATGTTGACAGATAAAGAACACTTGGCACCACATATAAATGGGACATTTACCCCTAGACAGTTCAAAATATATCACTTTACAATTGGCAAGAAAGCCATAGATCTAATAAATAATTGGATGAGTCACTACAAGATGAGTGTAGCCTTGTGTAGGTACAATGATATTGAAGGATTCATTGTAGGAGCCAAGAAGCTTTTAACTCCTACCATACCATATAACTATGTACATGAAAAGGGTATGGAGGAGGATCCTATCAGAAACATTTTGGAAGAAGAAGAAGTAATGAGAAGAGCAGACAAGATCCAAGAACTTATGGACCTGGAGAGGTAGATCAAGAGAAAGGGATGAGTTTTGGAGGGTTCTACCCTGATTTTTCATATCTCAAAAGGCTAGATGCGATGATTGAAAACCACACACTTTTGTGCAATTAGCTGGAAGAAGCATTAGTGGTACTAGAAAAGGGCCATAGGGAGAATTCAGAGTCTGAGTATGATGATGACAGTGATCAAGGTTGTCCTTCTCCCAGAGCTTACCCAGATTACCAAGCAGCACCATTAAAACTTGCACCATAAGGGAAGGAATATGTTGTTGACCTAACAAAGGTCCCAAAGCATGAGACTACTGATGAACCTACATTTAAAAGGAAAAAGGTTGATATTGGTGAATTTTAACATGCCTTAACTTATATGAGAAAAGAAAAGAAGAAAGCTAAGGTGAGTGCCCTTATTCCTGGTAATAGACCTTATGATCACCAGTTAAGGAAAGAAATAAGAAAAGGAAAGAAATTTCAGCAGGAATTTGAAGAGGATATTGAGTTACCTCTTTTAATTGGTATTGATGAGAGGGTGATTCACCAGCAAAAGTTCCTTGATGATGACAATTTCATCAAAACTTAGGAGTTTAAAGATTTCCTTAGGTGGAATAAGTAGAAGATGGTAAGTGAACAACTGAGATTGGAAGGAGGAGAACTAGTCACTAATGATGCCCTCCTAGCCATAGAGAACTATGATCCTAAATCTGAGGATATAACTCCTGAGGAGCCCTGGAAATTATTAAAAGGAAGTGGTATGTTACTTGCTGAGGGTTGGGATCTAGCTTCGACCTTCATAATAGATCAGATTAGAAGGCAACCAGATTTGAAACTGACATCTGAAGAACAAGTATGTGAAATGATAGGGATTTGGATATATTCCAAAGTCCCAAGCAGTGGCAATGTGGAGCTTAGCTCCCAAAGATCAGAAACCAACTCTATTAAACATTAAAGAGAGCATGGTAGGTAATCAAATGGTATGGTCAGTACATAACACAAATGACCTAGAAATTTCTCAGTTTTTAACCTATTGGGCACAACTAAATGAAGACAAAATAAAACATCTATCCCAGAAATGTGATACTTTGATAAATGAGGCTAGTGACATAGCCAAAGATAGGGAGATGTGTTACATCAAGATACATGCTCAGGAGAATAAAATTAAGGATTTAACTTAGCAGTTAATGGAAAAGCCAAAAGTTATCCCTACCACACCTAAAGAAAGTACAAATGCAGAGGTCTAGACAGATTCAACAGGGGACAATGTAGAAAAAGAGGAGATGATCAGTGAGCACAATAAGATTGTTTTAGGTGCATTAATGAGTGTATTTTAGCGCAGGATTTTTATCCTAAAGGATAAAACTGATTTGTTTTTTAAATGCATATAATAAACTGCCTACTCTACATGCTAAGGTGATTAATTTTATTTCTATTTTAAATCCTTATTTTGCAACTTGGTCTAGTAGAACAAAACTATTTGAAAGGTTAGCTTCTCTACAACCACATAGAAGTGATTTGCTAGAGATAGTTTTTGAGGTTGGTGAAGAAATGGAGAAGATAAATGTAACTTTACCTTTCTTCAAAGGTAATTTAAATCATATTGAGGCAAGTTTGAGCTTATTCAGAGCATATTTCAATAGATTTATTCCTCCAATCAAGGGAGAAGACAATCAGATCAAGGCCTTGGCAGCCTGGAGGGGAGAGTTTGATAGAAAGTTGCCTAATAAAGAGGCATTTATTATTGATGCATAATTAGACATGGACAGATACAATAAAATTCTAGATGAAGCCATTAAGGCTGAAACTTACATTAATAAATTTTTAGAAGATGTCAAGAGTATAACAGATGCCAGGTGGGATAGATAGAAAGCACAATTGTAGAAAATTCAAGGCTTTAATTAACTTTCCGAGGATGATGTAGCAGCATGGGATTCAATGACCAAACCTAAAAAGAAGAAGGTTGCTACAGTAGAAATTGATGTTATTTGATGAAGAGTAGATGGACACATGGCGCCTACTCTACAAGCACAGGAAGGTTGGTAATCACAAAAGAAAAGTGTAGGTTAGCTTGTAATGGCAATCACTTGGTCTCATTGCAAACATCAGATGCTATCCTGAACATTAATAGACAAAGGTGCCAAAGTTCACATAAAGACAAAGGAGTAGATCATATTTCATCCTCTACTTTTGTCCTTCCACCACTTGGACTAATCTTGTCTTTTGTTTTATCTGTATGTAGGGTTAGGTTTCTCAAACCATCCGAATCTTTTTGCATCCTTGTCTTAAAGGATTCCAAGATGGTTTGAACCTATATATAGATCATATTGTAAACATTTTGATATGATGAAATATAATTGTAAGCCAGACTACAAAATTTTCTCTGAGTCTTTAAGCTTTTTGATCTCTATATGTATGAAACAGGAATATAAATAAAATACAGTGCAACTTCTCTCCTATATTTATTGTTGTCTCTTTAATTATTGTGTATGTTCTTTTATGTTTAATCTGTAAGGAATTTTTGTATGTGATAAAACCTAACCTATTGGGAGCACACTAAGACATGCAAATGTTAGAGATAAATATCAAATATCAACATTAAACATGTCTAAAACATACTATTAAAAACAACAAGAGATCCATCACAACCTCAGATGAGCCAAACAAGTGCACCCAAGCCTTGTTGATTTTCTCTTAGAGAGGTTTGTGGGTGTGCTCTCCCAA
>MU226838.1:1637491-1659251 GCA_018584345.1 Thuja plicata | reverse complement strand
AAGAAGGTGTCATCATGGGTGTAAGAAACCTTGTTGGCACCAAATAAGGATTATTTGGAAAAGTCAATTTTTGGAAATTTGCTCACACATGTGTGAGCAAATAATTAGGACTAATTGTTGTAGGAATAAAAAAATTAGCTTAATTAACCTTAGTTAATTAATAGATAGGTCTATTTGGTGAGAGTGATGTGAGATAGGGTAGGATCTAGGTTCAAATTAGCTTAATCCAAATTAGATTTAGATTAATTGTGGTTTAGTAGAATTTAGGTCATGTGAAGGAATAAATAAATTAAAAATTTATTTAAGGGGAATCAATGAGGGATAATGTATTAAATGAGATTTAATACATTAAAAGGGGTAGTATTTAAATTAAATTCAAATACTAAGGAAAGTGAATCATATTTAAATAAATAAATTTAATTAAATAGATAGAAGAATATAACAAATATAATTAATTAAAATTAACTATAATGTTATGGGAATATTAATTAAATTAGTATAAGGACGATTTTGGATGTCTACAATTTTAAGCATATTGGTTACAAGGTAGCTATCTAATTGCTTGCAATTTTATTTCAAGGGAAGAACTAAGTTTTGTGATTAGTTTCAGGGAGCATAACAATATCTGAGGATTTGATACAGTAGGATGGAAGTGACAGGGTAATTTGTAAGGCACTTTACTCAAGTTACATATAGGTTGTAAGGCAATCTATAGTACCTTTATTTACCTTTCCTGTGGATTTTACATCTTTTGACTCTATAGCCCAAGGATAGGCATTGTTCTAGAATCTGTCAACTAGTTTATCATCATCCAAGTAATTCAAAATATACAAATCTCTTACATTTACTGTCATATACATATAAATTCAAGTAATTATATCAAGATATACAATTCATTTTACTGATCCCTTTGAGAGAGGATTAAAATAGGTTGCCCCTCCTAAGTTCAGAGAAGTATAAAATAAAGAAGGATGAATATCCTTAAAGCACTACTATTTTTTGTTATCATTTCAATAGTTTTTATGGTTAAACTCTATGTTAAGTTGTTTTCAGTTTCATGCAGAGTAATTTATAAGGTAATACAATAAACAAGTAGAAAATCAATATCCACATTTACTAATATTGTGAGACACAAATCATATATAGGTAATACCTTCATGGGTGTTGTGGAACCTAAAAAGAAGGAGGTGATAATAATTTCCCCAAGTATTATCATAAATCCTCACCAATTAGATTTTTCTCTTGCTTGAGTCAGTATTTTCAAACATTGAGAGTCATAGAGTTAATCAAACTTATGTTGAAGGTTCAGCAAGAAAAAACCCTATCAGATGGGAAAAATAATATTCTTGGAAAGGAAGTTCTCCAATTGAAGTCCAATAGGGTACCCAAAGGTTTGGTTGTACTTGAGATAGATATTGATAAAAAGATAAGGCTTTATCAACAAGCATAGTCAGCAAACCTGAAGACTTGGAGGAGATAAACTTGGGAACCAATCAGGATCCTAAAAGGGTATACATTGGTAAGAATATGTCCCCCAAGCTTAGATATTCATTGGTAAATCTTCTTAGGAAATATAGACATTTTTTTTCATGGTCTTATGATGATTTAAAGGCATATAAAGAGGATTTATTTCAACATGAGATTTCATTAAAAGAAGGAACTAAGCCTTTTAGACAGAAGTTAAGACCTATTAATCCTACTCTAGCACCCAAGTTGCAAGATGAGTTTAAAAAGATGAGAGATGTTGGCATTATAAAGCCTATAAGGAATTCAACTTGGGTATCTAATTTGGAACTAGTAAGAAATGAAAATGGAGATATCAGATTGTGTGTAGACTTTAGAAAACTAAATGTTAATTCTTTGAAGGACGATTATGGATTTCCCAACATGGAAGCAATGTTGCAAAGAGTCATAGGGTCTGAAATGATGTCTATGTTGGATGGCTTTTCAGGATATAATCAGGTTAAGTTCAAGCAATCTGAATAGTTCAAGACTGCATTTACCACACCCTGGGGAACTTATGTGTATGTCAGGATGCCCTTTGGTTTGAAAAATGCTAGAGCTACTTTCCAAAGAGCTATGGATGTGGAATTTGCAGATTTTATAAACAAGTTTTTGGTAGTCTATCAAGATGATCTTAATGCTTACTTGTCAAAATAAGATCAGCATCGTGATCATGTTGAGAGGATCTTTGTAAGAGCCCTATAGTATGGGGTTTCCTTTAACCCAAACAAGTGTGTTTTTGGAGTGACAGAGGGAATCTTTTAGGACACATTGTCTCTAAAGATGGAGTTAGGATTGACCCTGAAGTGCAATTGATAAAGTCCCTCAACCCAAAAATTTTAAGGGCATTCAGTCTTTCTTTGGATATGTGAATTTCTTGAGGAGGTTTGTTACAAATTTTGCAAAGACTAGTTTTCCAATCTCAAAGATGATGAAGAAGGGAGCCAAAGTAGAATGGACTCAAGAAGCATGCAGGGCTTTCTCAGATATCAATCAAGATATTAAAGATGCTCATGTTTTGAGGACCCCTAATTATACTAATCCACTTCATATTGTCTCCTTTTCTTCTTATAACATTATTATTGCAGTACTATTGCAAAATAATTCAAAAGGATATGAGAAGCCTATTTCCTTTTTCAGTAAATCCTTGCAAGCAACAGAGCTAAAATATGATATTATGGAGAAACAGGCCTATGCTTTGGTCAAAGCTATAAAAGCATTCAGATGTTATTTGGTAGGATAAAATATATTTTCTTATGTGCAAAGTGCTATTGTGAAGGACATTTTAGTTTAACAATAAGTCTCAAGGAGGTGATGCAGATGGATAAACAAGATCCAAGAGTTTAAAATTGACATCCATATTACTAAGCTAATGAGGGGTCTGGGATTTGCTAAACTCATGGCTCAAACCAATTTAGATGCAAATCATATTGATATGTTAGAAGAAGAACAAAGACCTTATATTTGTGATATGGATTGTTTTGATTGGTAAAAAAATATCATTTGATACTTGCAAAATATGGTGCTACCACCTAACATGAATGATAATAAAAGGAGAACAATTAAGTTGCATGCTCTGAGATATGCAATAGTTCAAGGAAAATTATGGTGGAGGAGCAGTGAAGGAGTGTTGCTCAAATGTGTAGATCATGATAGGTCTGATGATCTCTTGAAATAAATGCATGGTGGTATATTTGGTGGTCATTACATGGCTAAGACTACAGCCCATAAGATTATTAGATCTGGTTTTTGATGGCCAACAATATTCAAGGATGTTCACCAATATGTTAGAAAATGTGATGCTTGTTAGAGATTTCTGAGCAAGTTAAAGTTGTGTAGGAATCTTCCCTTGAAGCCTGTTATAGTTGAGGCACCTTTTCAGACATGGGGAATGGATTTCATAGGTAAGATCCCTAATAAATCTAGTGGATGTCTTTCATGGATCCTAGTGGAAACTAATTATTTTACCAAGTGGGTGGAAGCAATTCCAACTAGAAGAACGACAAGTAGGGTTGTGATTGATTTTGTAATGCAAAATATGTTGACTAGGTTTGGTTGTCCAGAAATCTTTGTGGTGGGAAATGCTATGCGTTTTAGATCAGAGGAATTCATTGATTTTTGTCAGCAATATGGGATTCAAATTTTTTATTCTTCCCCATATCACCCCCAAGGAAATAGTTAGTTGAATCCAGTAACAAGAGCTTTATAAAGATTATCAAGAGACTGTTGGATGCAAACAAGAAGGCCTCAGACTCCAAATTGAAGCTTTCTCTATGGGAAGATAGAGTAATAGTAAAGAAGGCCATTACATGTGCACCTTTTGACCTAGTATATGGTATCCATGCCAGATTATCACATAATAACCTTTTGCAGATGTATAAATTCATCCAAGCATATTACAATGACCTAGAAGATGATATGAGGATTAGGTTGGAGGGTTTAATATAACTTGATGAGTCAAGAAGGGAAGCACATCATAGAAATATCAAATTGCAACTGCAATACAAGAATCTATTTGACAATAGAACTACTACTAGAAACTTTGAGGCTAATGACATGGTTTTAATGTGGAATGCCAGAATAGAAGACAAAGGAAAACATGCCAAATTTGATCCTATCTGGTTGGGACCATACATAGTTCATATCAGGTGGGGTTCTGATTCATAATTGATAAAGGAATTAACGGGAAACATGTTGGAATTTCTGGTTCATGGGAAATGTTTGAAGTTCTACTTTTCTTAAAGAGGCAAGAATCCATGAACAGGAGTGTTTTTATATATTATTTTATGCTTTTCTACTGTTATTTGGGTTTCCTTTTCATTTCTTGGGTGGTATGCTTTATGTCAGAGATATGGAGCCTTTTTATGCCTCCAAGAGGCATACATCCCCAATCAGAGCCACTTTTAGGTCATTTTCCTAAGCTTGGGTTGTTTGTTCATCCACTCTTGTAATGGCCAAGGTGTTTTCGGTGAACAAACACCATGGTTGTTTAGTTGCTTATTTTTTTGGTTTGGTGTGTGTTGAGGTAGTTTGAAAGCCTCTAGAAATCCAACCAAGGGACTAGAAATAGAAGATGGTGAAAAGGCATTAAGATGAGGTGCTCGGTTCACACTCTAGCACTCAGTTTACACTATGTTTCTCGATGATGTTAATTTGTATTTCTCGGTGATGCCTCTCGATAATGTCGCTCAATTTTTCTTCTTGGGGTTTCTCTCTGGTGTCTGGGTGTTTCCTATCTATTTTTCACATGAATTGGTTGCAGAGCATTGTTATGATCATATTTTTTTCCCTTTGGGACACCTCTCTAGAGTTAGAATAGTTAGTTTAGTCTTTATTCCTTTGATGGTTCATTTTTGTTTACAGTGTCGTAGGTATTTTATCCCACATTAGTCATGTGTTGAATAAATTTGATATTTTTATATCTTAGCACTAAGTAGTGAAGTTCCTAAAAGGCACGTGCCTTTTGGAAGATAGTTCAGCGAATCGATGGTGATGTGGGCAGTCAAGTGGTGAATAGAAAGGATGTTTTGCTGAGTCTGAGTTAGAGAACTCTCAGGTGACATCATTGAGGATTGCCAAGTGGCGGCAAGGAACGAAGGCACAATCTAAGTCATGGTAGGTCTAGTCATATTTCGTAGTACCATGGGTGTGACATGTGGTAGGTTTCCCAGGTGGCGATGCCAAGTTGGATGAACATGCAGAAAAGGTCCCAGTGAATAAGATGGTTCCATGTAGCACATTCAACAGAATGGCTTAGTGTGACTGAAAGACAGATCCGATCAGATGGTGACATGTTGCGGTGAACAAAAGAAGATTGTTGAAGGTAGATCGAGATCTTACGCTATTGCACTACCACATGAAGGAAAGATACGAGGAAGATAAGCATCGCACGGTAGAGAAATGAATGATGCATGTCTAGATCAGTGACAAGGTGAGAATGTGGGGCCTGTGCAGGGAAAGGTTGACAAATAGTTTTAAGGCCCAGTGGGATGTTTCCACGTGGACGTTAATAGAGTTTGACCAGGAAAAGTTAACTTTTATTTTATTTGATTCCCAGGTAACCTAAAGGTGCATCGATGGTCATGTTTTAAAGTTGAGAAAAGGTCTTAATCTCAGTTGTTGATGTCTTTTTCGGTGCCACCTCTAACCATTTGAAGACAGATTCAAATTTTTAAATCTTTTACAATAGAGTTCTGATGCCAGATGATAGGTGTTTTATCTCAGTGCATCATTAATGTTTCAATATGATCTTTTGGGTCATTTTCTCACACCTGTAGAGACATTTTTGGATGGAGATCTGATATTCCTAGGTGTATTTATGTTTGAAGTGATGCAATTATGGTAGTAGATAAGATTGTTTCTTCTTAGCACCACCTGGTATTTTCTTCATTAATGAGGGAATTACTTGATGTCATGACTTTGATTTCCTTTCAACATCAAATGTACTATTTTTGCTTACAAGGGAGCTTTCATGTTGTTTCCATATCAGATTTGCATTGGGTAAAGTGAATATTTTAAGGCTTCAACTTGTTTTCATAATTGAATTCTTGCATTTTATGGTTGTAACCCTAACCCTAAATGGTCGATTTCTTATTGCATTCTTGTTGTTATAAAGGAATTTTTGGGACCATTTATAGGGGCTGGAGAATTGGGAGAAATATTGAAGAGCATTAGGCTTATATTTTGTTTCTAGTCTAGGACATAGAAAATGTAATTTTAGATTGTGTCAAGACATAATTGAAAGTTCTTTAATATTTTTCATATTGTCATATTGTATATTTCCTTGTCATACTGAATCAAGAATCATTTTCATCATACATAATATATGTTTTCTCATAATTAATTCTCTCCTTTGTGTTATTCATTGGGTTGTAAGTTTTTTGACTTACTATATAAGTTTTGCTTATCCACGTGTGTTCCTTAGGTATTTGATTTTAGGTCAAACTAATTCCTTTGGACATTACATTGATTCTGTTTGGATATCTATTTGAGGATCTTGTAGTGTGTGATTGTGAGAATTCTTATGTTCATGGCTTTGAATCTTTTCCTATAAGGTGTTTTAGTTTTAGTATTGTATTTAGGTTTTAGCCCAATGAATAAGGCACCAATCTAGAATTAATATTTCTGTTGAGATACATATCTGAATGGTTTGGCTATGTTCTATCCCTAAACTTTATCAAACTCATTTACAAGTTATTTACAGTTACATTTGTTCTTCTTATTCCACCCATGGTAGTGAAGAGTCAATGAATGCTAGGTTGGAATTTAGTACTTTCTTACCATCAATCTGTTGTTTATAATCCAGAGGTAAAATTTATTGTAAAGATCTAAGTTTAGTCAGGATTGGGTGTACCCAATTTGGTTTTGTAGAGCCAAAAGTGAAGAGGACAGTCTTGTCCCTATAGTTGGTCCAGTTGTCTTGCAGAGCTTTCATACTTGGAGCTAACCACTCCTAACATCAATCTCAAGGCATATCGGTGGCTTTAGATAGCGTAATAGTTTCAAACACCAACAAAATTTATGCGGGGAACATTATTACTTAGGAACCCTCTTAGATAGATCCTTTCTATGTGAATTTTCTAGTAAATGACCAATTAATAAGATATTCTATGATAGATCCAGGTGTTGTAGCAAATGTAATGCCTTATGGTGTTTTGCAGGAGTTTGGCTTAAAATTTGATACATATTTTGGAAGATGTTTTTCCATGGATAACAGAGAGGTGCATGTGGTCAAAACCCTGAAGGGTGTTGAGGTTAATATTGTTTTTGTTCTAGAGGCTACTTTCAAGATGGGTGTTGTTGTGGTTGATACACAACCCCGTTATGGTATGTTATTATCTAGACAATGGGCAGTAGCCATTGGATGACATTTGTAGTTGGACTTGTCTTATGCTACCATCCCTATCAATGGGAGTGATGTTAAGTTATATAGGGAGCCACATGATCTAGTGATAATTGAGATAAGGGATCCAAAGGTGCTGAACTATTTTATGGACGTTGACAAGGAAAATGTCAGAATTGAGCAAGATAGGTCCAGAGTTTTGTTAGAAATATTAAGAAAATAAATAGAGATTAGGAAACAAGAAAGAATCCAAGATAGAGTTGCAAGAAGAATAATTTTACCATAACCACGAGAAAGAAGGTTATTCAAGAACTTTCACTGAAAGCACCAAGAATCTCAATATCAATAACAAGACAATGTTTTTGAAAGGGAAAAATTAAGAAAAACTCGTTATGAATAAAATTTGAGAGAGAGAGAGAGAGAGCTCATTACAATATTGAAAGAATGAGAATGAGAGAAGAGAGAATAAATCCAACTTGTGAGAACCAACTTGTGAGAACCAACTTAGAACCATGTGAGAACCCCTAAGAAGTGTGAGAACCATCTATTAAGTAGAGATGAGTGGAGGAGTTTGCATGTAAATCCCATACTCTATGAGTGCCACATTCACATTTGGTGTGTGCCATGTGTGAGAATCCTCATAAGGAGGATTATCTAATCTCCTTATTAAAGGAATTAAAAATATGATACATGTCCTTGGTTTATCTTTTAATATAAAATACCTAGGAAAGATTATTTTCTAACATCCCCCTTTAATCTTTACTTGGGGAGATTAGATCAATAGGTATCACACCCAAATGTTTACAATGATTTTGAGATGTTTGTTTTGAAAGAGTCTTCTGTAGAATTTTGATAGCTTGATCATCATGTATTTCTTCAACTGGTGCTATGGATCTTGAATGGTACATAAGAATTTTTTCTAATTGGATAGAACTTTGACCATACAAAGGTGTAGTTTCTTGCTAAGGGGGGCCCAAATCTTCAAGTGACCATTGAGATTCTTGAGATGCATTTGTACATTCTGGACATTCAATTCCAGTAGAAAATAAAGATGGAGATGTATCAACATCTGAGCCTTCAATAAGGCAATAACCACTAGTATAGCGCCCATCATTGGGATTTCCTAGTGTTGAATCAGTAACACTTTGGAAAGAAAAATCATATTTTGAATCTTCAATCATAGAATCAGAAAGAAATCTTCAGTTGTATAAAACAAATTTGTAATGTATTCATCATAATATGAAGAATCAAGAGTAGTAGAGATAGTATAAGAATCACCACTATTATCATTATCCTCCACAAAAAACATAGGATCATGAATTTCATCTCGAGTAAGAAACATATCTTCCAAAGTAACATTAAGAAAGTTAGAGATAATTTCCTCTTCTTGTTCAAGAATATCATCAACATGAGAGAAAGGATCATCAAATTACATTGCATCGTAAGGAGAGAACATACAATCATTTTGGATTAAAGTATTTTGTGTACGAAGATAGTAATCAAGAGGGTTATTCCAAGAATAGCCATCATCATATAGTTCATCCCAAATAGTATTATCATCATAGTGAGAAGTAGACATCCCATAACGAATAGTAAAAGCATGATGAGTGTTATTATTGTGAGATTTTTTATTATTAGGATTAGATGATTTTTCATAGTTGAGTATCTTAAGAGAATTACTGATCACATGACCAAATTTCCCAAATAATCACAATGGGGCCGATTATTATTATTATTATGATAACCATTATTATGATTATGAATATTATAACTTGATCTATTTTTATGTGATCTAGACATGAAAGCATGTTCATTAGTTTTAAGTGTGCCAAATTGAATTAACTTAGCCTCTTCTTGATGTAAAAGTTGTTGAAAGATAGCATAAGTTATTTGAGATGCTAACAAAGGAAGAGCTAATTGAGAATGAATATTAGTGATAAATTATTGAAATTGTCTACGAAGACATTTTTTTAATATGATATGAATTAACTAAATCTCAGATAAAGTTACTCCTAAACCAGTTAATTGACTTTGAATAGAATCAAACTTAATAAAAAAATCATCCATACTTGTGAAATCCATATACCTGAGATCCTCCAATTGATCTTGGAGTTGAATCTTTCGAGATTCATTTGCACAGTCGAAAGTGTTTTTCAAAATCGTCCATGTTGCATGTTCTTCAGTACAATGGGAAATTAATACATATAAATCAGGATGTGATGAAATTCCTATAAGGCTTAAAGCCTCGTCATTTTTAGTGAACCAAGCATCAATGTATGCGTTAGAAGTAGTAGTAGGGGAACAGATTTCGCACTAGTCGCCACATCAAGAATATGTTTAAAGAAAAAAATAAAGGTTATATGAGTCTTCCAAGTGTGATAATTGGAACTTGTTAATTTAAACTCTGGAATTAATGTTGACATAATGAGTTAAAATAACCTAGATTACAAGTTGAAGAATATAATAATGAAGCTGAAAAACCGTATTAATGTGAATTGTAAACAAAAATATGCAAGAAATATTAAATATTAAAAAAAAAAATTTGATTAAACTGATGAAAAAAAATTAATTGCAGCTAAATAAGGAAATGACAATGGAAAACTGATTATAATGATAAAATGTATAATGGGTTTAAACGATTTGAAGGGATATTAAGCGAAAAAATTGTTTGATCATTCAAACTTTTTTTCATTAAACAAATTTGAATAAAATCTGTTATAAATTTTAATTAAATTTTTTTATATTTTAATAAAAAAATGTGAATAAAATTTGCTAAAAAAATAGAATAAGGATCTAAAGATAAGCCTACAAAACAGAATAATGATTAATTGGCAACATAAAAAACTTTTTTTTTAACCTACAACTATTTTTTTTTAAATGGATTAACCTGCAAGAAAGAATGATAAGCCTGGACAAAAAATGATTAACCTACAGTTATATATTTAAAAAAATGATATGAAGGACTACAAATATATGATTGACAGTAACGATATGCAATGATATAATGTGGAAAAATGTAGAGAGTTATAATTTTTAATCTGCAATGTTGTGAAACGCTATACTGTCATTAGAATAGCATGCCTTCATTCAAATAATAAAAAGAAGAAAGTGTTACAAGATGGGAGAATAGAAACAGTTTCATTGGGCTGCTACAAGGGAGAGTATAGGATAGAAATGTAGCATAAGGAGAAGAGGTTTCTCACCAAATACCAGGGGGAGGAGATAGGAAAGTTGTGTGAGGATAAGGGGTGGGAGAAAGGGCAGTGAGGGGAGGAGAGCTGTGATGGGACCAGCCTAATCTGTGTGAGGAGGAGGAGCATAAAATAAACCAATGTTGCACTTTTCCTCCTCTCCTCTTTTATTGTGAAGCCTGGCTACATGGAGGGAGAAAGAAAAAGAACATAATAAACTATCTTCTGCGTAGGAGTATAAGATGTGCTAGAAAGCATATAGGTTTCATTGCAAAAAAAAAAGAGGAAAGATAAAGTGAGGATAAACTGCTGAGAGAAGGTTGCGCGTGGGGTAGAAGGAGAGAAAGGTGTGTAGTAATGTGAGGAGAAAGGGGCGCGCAAAACAGAGAAGGATATTACCAGTGAAGGTAATATAAAATACACAGTAAGAAAATAGAAAGGGAGAAGTTGTTGAGATAGATATACATCAAGTAAAAAAATATAGGAGCATTAGACAACAAATAGATAGATAAACCTGTGTAATGTTAGTAAAAACATACAGATAGATATAAACAAAAAAATATAGAAACTATTATAAACCTGTCTACAACCATAGAGTGAATTCAAGAGCAAATAGATATTAAGAAAAATAACATAAGAAACAATATCGACAGTATACTGAGATGGTTAAAGATTGAATCCTGCAAGAAACAATCTGAAAATCCTACAAGCAAGATGATTAGAGAAATAGATTAAGAAATCAATTTAAAGATAAAGTACAGAACATGAAAATCTGAAATCTTCCATTGCAGTTGCTCGATAGAGGGAAAAACTAGTAAAAATAAACTGGGTTTGGTGGTAACTGTCCAAACTCAAAACAAATTCAAAAAGAAAGCCTGCAACAAAAGTTAGATCATGAAATTTCTGCAAACACTCAAACAAGGATTAGTACTGGCTCTAATACCATGTTACAAATATTAAGAAAACAAATAGAGATTAGGAAACAAGAAAGAATCCAAGAGAGAGTTGTAAGAAGAATAATTTTACCATAACCAAGAGAAAGAAGGTGATTCAAGAACTTTCACCAAAAGCACCAAGAAGCTCAAGATCAACACCAAGACAATGTTTGTTAAAGGGGAAACTAAGAAAAACTCCTTGTGCATAAAATATGAGAGAGAGAGAGAGAGGTCATTACAATATTGCAAGAATGAGAATGAGAGAAGAAAGAATAAATCCAACTTATGAGAACCAACTTAGAACCATATAAGAACCCCTAAGAAGTGTGTGAGAACCATCTCTCAAGTAGAGATGAGTGGATGAGTTTGCATGTAACTCTGATACTCTATGAGTGCCACATTCACATTTGGTGTGTGCCATGTGTGAGAATCCTCATAAGGAGGAATATATAATTTCCTTATTAAAGGAATTACAAATATGAGACATGTCCTTGGTTTATCTTTTAATATAAAATACCAAGAAAAGATTAATTTCTAACAAGAATAAGGACCCAATTATGGGGGAGTCACAAGAACATCATGATGAGATATGGAAAATGTACTTTGATGGTGCATGCTCCAAGGAAGGATTTGAGTTGGTATAGTTTTTATTTCCCCATCAGGTACAACTTTTAAGTATTCTTTCCGCTTAGATTTCCAATTTACAAATAGCACTGAAGAATATGAACCATTGTTGTTAGGCTTAGAGGTTGCAATAAAACACGGGCTAAATTTTTTAAGAGTATTTGGGGACTCGAAGTTAGAATTCTCCCAAATCAGATCCATGTATGATGTTAAAAATGATAGATTAAAATTATACATGCATGCAGTTTTGGATAAGATAGAATATTTTGATGCTTTCTCAATTGAATGGGTAGAAAAGTCCAAGAACATTATGGCTGATTACCTGCAAAGTGTAGCCATAAAAATGATGATATAACTTTGGTTGGGATTTCTACCATTGAAACTAAGATCAGGCATGTTGTTCCTGATAATGTGTGTAATTGGCAAGTCTCTGAGGATGACAGTGATATTCTCAAGTTCATTCAATGTATGGATAGCTATGAGGGCTAGATAATTGATTGTAATTCTCTATTTGAATTCATAGATGATAAGAAAACTATTTTTGGGATTGAATTTGTTCAATTGCCAACAAATGTAATGCCTAAGGGTTTGGTTGAACTTGAGGGCATATTTAGTGACAGTGATAGTCACTTATTTAAAACATCTAATGTTAAAATGGAGAGTGTTGAGGGAATAAATTTAGGGTCAGAGGTAGTCCCTAAAATGGTATACATTGGGCACAATTTACCCCCTCACATCAAAGAAAATTTGATTAGTTTATTGAATAAATACAAGCATGTTTTGGCTTGGTTGTATTAGGATCTTAAGGCCTACAGAGAAGAATTATTCCAGCATGAGATTCTTCTAAGGCCTAATGTGAAACCCTTTAGAAAGAACAAAAGAACAATTAATCCATTATTAGCACAAAAAATGCAAGAAGAGTTAATGAAACTCAGGGAAGCTAAGATTATAAAAATAATCAGGCATTCGTCTTGGGTGTCTAATCTTGTACTAGTCAAAAAAAGTAGTGGAGACATTAGACTTTGTGTTGACTTTAGGAACCTAAATGTAGTGTTGGAAAGTTGACTCTCAAGGATAATATGACTTATTTTGTGTTTTCATTATGGAAATAAAGTCATATGAATTTTTGACAGAAAACTATGAAGTGAAAATTGACTAAGTATAGAAGACAGAACAGAATCGTGATTTGCAGTTGATCAGAGCACCAGCACACATGCGTAGGATCAAATCAAGATATGCATATTCATACTTAAGTTCTATGATATGTTCTTGTGTTTTCCCTAGACACGCATGGTCAGATATGTTAGTACGGATAAGTTATAGCAAGAACAATAATACTAGCAGTTCAAAAAATAGAGTATGAAGCCGACTTCAGTTTTTGGATTAGCATATAATATTTTATTGTATAAAGGCCAAGTGCCTATTATATTATGTTTGTAATCATGTCTTAATGACTATTGTAAAAATGCTTAAGCCAATGTGTTTGGAAGCATTGTGTATTGTGTTTTTGGGCTGACTATAGTCTTGTTTTGGGTCGCGTCTATTCAGGCATGAACATATATATATGTAATGAAAAGGTATATTAGAAGTGTTGAATAAATAAGCAGAGTGGAGACATAAAACAAAATGATAAGATATCAGAATGAAATAAAGCTCTTTAAGATTATAAGAACATCAGTACATAACTAGAACTGATCAGACAATTGTGTCACATACAGCAGTTCACTTTTGATATAGTGTATATCTTTGATAAAGGAGGTTGTAGCCTTCATCCTATTGAGAAGTGAGATCATTGGACAGTGAGTCCTCACCCCTAAAAGGGTTAGTTGTAAAAGACTCCTAACAGGGTCAAAACCTTCACTAGGTCATTGTACTTGCATTGTAAAGACTGTTCCTAATAGGGCAAAGAAACTTTAACAGGTTCATTATACTAGTGCAATATTTATGGTTACTAATTCCCATCAGGGTTTTCCTCTGATCAAGGTTTCCCTGTAATCATATCATGTGTTATGTGTTCTTGTGCTAAGCTTCAATTGATATATATTTTATTTATGTTCAAATTTTCTGAAATAGAATAAATAGACAAAATCTAATTCACCCCCCCCCCCCCCCTCTCAATGTTTCTAACAATTGGTATCAGAGCTCTAGTCCTCTGAAAGAAATTTTAACCACTTGAGGAGATCATGGATTCAGCAGAAGCAAAACATCTAAAAAAGAATCTTGAAGCAGCCCTTGAAGATCTAGATAGATCTAAAAAAGAAAATGAAGAACTAAAACTAGAGGTTGATGGCTCTCAAATGCTTATCAAGAAATTAAGGAAAGATCTGAAAGATTTCTCTACCAATGTTTTGGGAAAAACGGTCAAGAAACTGAATGAAGAAAACATGTCCTTAAAAGAAAAAATTGAATATCTGAATGAACAACTTACAGATATCTTAACAACCATTGAAGAGAAGACCAAAGAAAGTAAACAGTTAGATGAAGAACTTATGCAAGCTAATATGAAAATCTTGGAGTTGGAAAACATCAAGAATAAGATTGAATCTGAATTATCAGGAGCAAAAGACAAGATTGATAAACTACACACAAGTTCTGATCTAATTCAATCACAGCTTTATGCACAAAAACTAAAAGGTGATACCACTGGTATGGGATACAGTATAGCTCAAATTGAAATTAATTCAATACAAGAAATAAATAAATCACAAGAACCATCCACTGAAGCAAAGAAACCTAAGAATATTGTAGAGGCTAAAACTGAACCACCTTAATATGAACCCAAGCAAGTTAACAGAACCTATTATTCTTGTAACAAGCATGGACACTTGGAAAGAGACTGTAAAGAGGTAATACATTTCAATGGTTATTGTTACTCATGTAATAAGTTTCGTCACAGGGCTATACATTGCAGAACAAATCAAAGAAATCAATCAAAAAAGAACCAAAGAAATGTGACTCAATACAATCAGAGAAATCAATCTCAAAGAAACCTTCTAAACATTACATGTCAGATATGTAATTTCAATGGACACACAGCCAAGCAGTGTAGCATCATGAATAAAAACATTAGACCTCCTATCATTTGTCATTCATGTGGAAAAGCTGGACACATCTCAAGGTTTTGCAGGTCAAAAGCACAAAGACAAGAGAATGAAAATCCTAAAAATTCACTATTTGAAGAGTTAGGAGAAGTCAAGTTTGTACAAGACAAAACTGATTCAAATAAAATTTGGGTTGAAGTAAAGAAGGATAATGAAGATAAAAAGGTAGTAGATGCATCCTCAGTGGATGCACCTTCTACTTCTGTATAGTTGACCCTCATGGTCTTAGGGGGAGCTATTCTAGCTCTGAAACCCTGTGTGGCTAGTATAATCACCTCTGAGTATGCACCTATGAATTTATGTATGTGGTCATGAATTAAGGTTGTATGCATACATGCATTGCCTTTACTTTTTTTAGATTAAAGTTTGAAACTCTCAATTGAAACCACGTACGGTAGCAAGCATTAAATGTAGTAACCTTTATATAAGTCGATAAACAATCATTTATCCTCATTGTTTACATATGAGATCATAAAATTTGTAGAGCATAGGAGCACTAATCATCAAAGCATTCAAAGGTATCAATTTTATCTACTTGTGAATAGATTACAAGTTGAAATAGAACCCTAGTAGTCGCATCATTTTAAATTGTGGTGGAACCCTATTTAGTCGATCAACAAGTGAGTATGGAAACCTGTGTAGTCTTTGACATTATTGAAAGGAAGAGATTTGTCTTTAAAAAGCATCCATTCAAGTCTATTCTAGATGATGTAGAAGGGGAACTCTCTAAGACTCCACTAGGATTCATACACGTGGAAGACATTCACGCTTACATCTACAGTAAGAAGGAAACCGTTGGGGACAACAGCATAGAAACTCTTATGGTTTCAATGATGAAAATAGACTATTCATTCAAGTATGAATACGCGCATCTCACAGATAACCCTATTTTGGAGTATTCCAATGCACATGAATTTTAAAAGCCAAAATGGATGAAAATCCTATTGAGCAGAATTCGTGATGATCTCTATTGGATTGGTGAAATTCCTGTCCATATTAATGCAGACCTAATTCATGACATGACTGGACTTCCTAAGATAGGACCAGTTCTTCTAACTAGTAAAGATGTGAAAAAATAGGTTGACCAAGCATGTTTATCCAGAAGTGATAGGCGTTGTATGACAGATGATCCCATTAAGGAAGATGACATAAAACTGGTCACCCTAATACTAAGTTACAAATTTCAGCACACAAGAAAACTAAATAGTGTATCTACACCTACTGTCATAGTAGCAGTAAAGCTAGTGAAAGATAATACTCAGTATAATCTATGTGAGATATTGCGCGCTCAATTGATTGACAATATTTGAGCTATTAAGCATCACAAGAGAAAGATATTCATGTTTGGCTCACTGATCATCTATCTCTACTTCCACATAGTAGGTAAAGTTTCCAATCTTTACCTAGACAAAAGTAAAGCTACTATGTCTTAGATATCACTCAAGCCTACATCAGAGAGCAGCGTGAAGGATTTTATGGACATGGATATCAAAACTTTCGTGATTAAAATGCAAAAAAGGTTCAGGATACCTAAGAAGATAGTTGAGAAATACAAAGACACCATATGCTTCATGGTGGAAACTGACTGTACTTACATGGAGGTAGTTGATCCTAGAAAAAAATGGATTCACCCTCTCAGATATGAAGTTGAAGAACATGTTTTGGAAGATTATGCACAAGTTCTCCTATCTGCACCCAAGGATCCCAATGAACCTAGATGGGGTACTTACAGAGAAAAGACAAATCAAGTTGATTCTGTCTTGTACAGTGCAGACAATAAGAGGAAGGCATCAAGGATTACTTCAAATATCCTAAAAATTCATGGTGTTACACAAGAAGACCTAGACAAAGATAGGGAAGCTAAAATTACAAAAGAACTTGAGAAAAATCCTACTGAAGTAAAAATGGAAAAGCCTGATGATATGCCTAAGAAGAAGAAAAAGAAATCTAATGAAGGAACATCTACACCATCAACTACCATTAATCTAGAATCATCTCCACCTTCTGTACCCAGAAAGTTAACCAAAAGGAAGAAGCAAGTTCCCAATAGTCATCCATCCTCAAGGACCACAAGGAGCAAGGTAAAGAACACTCAAGCCCCTCCTAAGGTAGGAATTATACCTAGTCTAATAGTTCTAAAAAATAGAATTGTTAATGAATGAAGACTAGAATCTATCAAGAATGTCTATGACAAATACCAAGAGATAGACAAATCAAAAATTCATTCTATGATCATGTCTCACATGATTAAGTTCAAGAGGATAGTATTGGAACTTAAAACAGTCATACCAGACAAGGTATGGAACATACTTGATGTATTTAAAAGGCAAGCAATTGAAGAGGATATGAGGATAAGAGAAGAAACAGTAGACAATCATCTTCTAGTTTGATTACATGATGAGAAAACCATTCTATTGGATCTAGTAAAACCTCATCTCAAAACCAAAACAAGAGTTCTCCATATCATGAATAAAGAGTATGATCTGGTTGGTGAAGAGACTCAAAAAGCATTTGAGTGAGTATTTCTGGATAGACATATGTATCCATCAATGGTGCCAACAACAAAGGTAACTCCAGTTCCTCCCAAACATGTTACAGAACCAATGATTCAAAATGCACCTAAGACAAGTCCACAAGTTTTAGCACCCTCGGTTTCAATAGCTTCAGATACAGCCAAAGACTTAGGAGAAACTATTGTGATTGATGATATCAAGATATCCATGACCGCTTCTGACAATGACATGGACAAAGTTGAAAAAGCATTTGTCAACACTGAAGAGACAGAGTAGGTATGCACTAATAACACATCTTTATAGCAAGATGAAATTCCCTCTAGAGATTCAAAAAAAGAGGAAGACAATCAATCTAATGAGCCACCAGTTATGGAGATTCCTATGAAAAGTGAAAATATGGATGCTAGTCAAAATGTCATATTGACTCCACCCATCAAACCATCATTGTTGTCAAGCTTGGCCCCTGAAGCAGCAATGTTAGATGCTTGGGAAGAAGAATATTTGATTAAAATCAGTGTGTTGGCCATGGAGAAATCAAAACAAAAACAATTCATGAGAAACCCTCTCTTTCTGGAAACAGTGAACATTTTGAATGACTTATTGCCAGCAGACAAGAAAATGGCTAAGATTCATTCTGTTGATGATGTTGACAACATCTTGACAAGTTTCAAATCACATTTCACAAGTTTAGTAGACTCTGCTACTAAAATTGCAGAATATATGTACAAGAAGGGAAGCTTAGATGAATTAACAAAGAATTTCTCCCTAGGTCTGAACTCACTAAATATTGGTCAAGCAATCTTGAAAGAACTTGCAGCTAAAGGAAGAAATGTAGTAGCAAACTATATGGATAGAGTGAAATTCACCTCAAAGCACATCAAAAAGATCAAGGAAGCTGACATCTTGGTCGATAGTTTTAGAAAATTAGTTGAAACATCCACGCAAGACATGAACATCTACAACAATATCTATCAAGGTCAGTTGGACAAGATTGAAAAGGCAAAGTTTGAGATCAACAAGATAAGAATCAGGCAGACTCAACTGAGAAATGCACTAGCACCCTCTCTAGCAATCTTGAATGAAAACATCAAACAAATAGATACAACAATTTCCACATATGATCACGGTCCCGGCATGGATTCAACCAAAATGGAAAAGCTTAAATATGATTTATGTGCCCATCTTCAGACCGTAGATGCATTGAAGGCATTCTGGCAGCAGGAAATTAAAAATCTACAGATTACTTATCCTGATTTTTATACTAAGTAAGTACTCAGGGACTTACAAATTTTGGACACCTTTGTCATTAATGTCAAAGGGGGAGTAATGCATTTAAGGAATATGTGTATATATGGGGAGTAGTGTATGTATATGTTAAAGGGTATAATGATATACAATTTTTGTGTTAGTTGATTTTGAGTAACTTGGCCACATTCCTTTGTTGCCATTAATGACAAAGGGGGAGATTGTTGTAAATTTGACTCTCAGGGATAATATGACTTATTTTGTGTTGTCATTATGGCAACAAATTCCTATGAAGTTTTGACAAAAAACTATGAAGTGAAAATTGACTAAGTATAGAAGACAGAAGAGAATAGTGATTTGCAGTCGATCAGAGCACCAGCGCACGTGCGTAGGATCAAATCAAGATATGTGCATTCAAACTTAAGTTCTATGATATATTCTTGTGTTTTCCCTAGACACACATGGTCAGATATGTTAGTATGGATAAGTCATAGCAAGAACAGTAATACTAGCAGTTCCAAAAATAGAGCATGAAGCCGACTTCAGTGTTTGGATCAACATATAATATTTTATTGTGTAAAGGCCAAGCACCTATTATATTATGTTTGTAATCATGTCTTAATGACTATTCTAAACATTCTTAAGCCAATGTGTTTGGAAGCATTGTGTATTGTGTTTTTGGGCCGACTATAGTCTTGTTTTGGGCCACGTTTATTCAAGAATGAACATATATATATGTAATGAAAAGGTATATTAGAAGTGTTGAAGAAATAAGAAGAGAAAAGACATAAAAGAATAGGATAAGATATCAGAATTAAATAAATCTCTTTAAGTGTATAAGAGCATCAATGCATAACTGGAACTGATCAGAAAATTGTTTCATATACAACAGTTCACTTTTGATATAGTGTATATATTCGATAAAGGAGGCTTTAGCCTTCATCCTATTGAGAAATGATATTTTTGGATAGTGATTCCTCACCCCTAATAGGGTTAGCTGTAAAACACTCCTAACAAGGTCAAACCCTTAACCAAGTCATTGTACTTGCATTGTAAAGACTGCTCCTAACAAGGCAAAGGAACTTTAACAGGTTCATTATACTAGTGCAATATTTGTGGGTACTAATTCCCATCGGGGTTTTCCTCTTATCAAGGTTTCCCCATAATCATATCATGTGTTATGTGTTCTTGTGTTAAGCTTCAATTGATATATATTTGATTTATGTTTAAAGTTTCTAAAATAGAATAAATAGACAAACACTGATTCACCCCCCCCCCCCCTATCAGTGTTTCTAACATGTANCTGATTCCCCCCCCCCCCCCCTATCAGTGTTTCTAACATGTAGCATCACTCAAGGAAAATTATTCCTTGCCTAAGATGGAGTCCATGTTGCAAAGAGTTACAGGATGTGATCATTTATCCATGATGGATGGATTTAAAGGTTACAAATAGGTTTTGGTAAATGAATCAGAGTAGTTCAAGACAACTTTTGCTACCCCGTGGGGGACTTATGTTTATGTAAGAATGGATTTTGGTCTCATGAATGCAGGGGCCACTTTTCATAGAACAATGGAAATTTATTTCAAGGAGTTCATAAATGTAATTATGGTTGTTTATCAGGATGATCTCACTGCATACTCAAAGAAATTTGAGGACCATTGCAAGTATTTGGAGAAAATCTTTGGTAAGGCTTTGGAGTTTTGAGTGTCTCTTAATCTAAAGAAGTTTCACTTTGTTGTTTCACAAGGAAAATGGCTAGGGAATATAGTGTCCAAAGAGGGAGTGAGAAATAATCTAGAGAGGATAGAAGCTAGCAGTAAGTTGACACCTCCTAAGAAAGTCAAGGAGGTACAATCTTTCCTAGGAAAGATAAATTTTGTAAGAAGGTTTATTGTAAATTTTGAAGACATTGTAAAACCTATTGCCAAGTTGCTGAAGAAAGGTGTTAATTATGGTTGGGATGAAGAGGTTCAGCAAGCTTTTGATAAGATTAAGTTGGCTATTCAGGAAGCACCAGTTTTGAGGTCTCCTAACTATGAGTTGCCATTTTCTCTTTTCTCATTTTCTTCATTCCATACTATTTATGCAGTACTATTACAAAAGGACAAGGAAGGATTTAAACATCCTATTTCATTTTTTCAGCAAGTCTTTGCAGGTAGTATACTTAAATTATGAGATTAGGCAAAAACAAGTGTATTCCTTAGATAAGTGATGCAGGAGCATCCTAGGGTACTTGGCTATCCTACATGTTTGGGAGATTTGATGGAGTCGTGTGGACATATTTTCATGTGTGAGGGGTTTGGTAGAGTTGGATAAACCTACTTGGGTCTTGGGTAATTGGTTTTGATGTATTTAATGGAACTTGGCATGGTCTTGGTTGCTTGGCATGGACTGGGAGGAGCTCGGCCTTGCTTAGGAATTTGGTGCCTATTACAGGATGTATAAGTAATTTCCACAAAGCGTTAGAGGATGAAAATTTTAGGGATTGAAGAGGGCCTATAGTTCTACCTATGGTTTGAAGCATGAGTCCTAATTCATCCGGATCTAGGAGATATCACGATTTTACTAAGACATCAATTTTGGGCATTTAATTGTTGTTGGCCGACTTGTGGCATTTAATTTATGTGTTTGTATTTAATTTATGTTCTGGGCTGACTTGTGGCTTATATTGGTATAATTAGGGGTTTTGGGGGAAGTCTTTAGTCATTATTCATCCATCCTAGAGCAGAGGAAGAGGCAGAGGAGCGAGTTTTGAGAGGAACTAGTAGCTGTGGCTTGGGAAACAAGGAGATTGCTTGGTGGGCT
>MU226838.1:1619394-1636891 GCA_018584345.1 Thuja plicata | reverse complement strand
TGAGATTGTAAGTGCTTTAGGTGGTGTGCCTCAACATGTGGGTACTGAAAATGGTTATGAGGAAGCTAATGAAGACTTTGAGACTACTAGATCAAGTGGTAGAGTTGAACAAGATGAGAGACCTAGCAATAATAGGGTTGTTCAATTGGATAGATCTGGACCTTAGTTGAAGCTGAAGCATAAGATGGAGGTTTCTAATTTCTCAGGTACTTTGAATCTTGAAGACCTGATTGATTGGATTGGTGAATTGGAAGACTACTTTGACCTTGAGGATATTGAAGAGCTGCTTAAGGTGAGGATAGCATAGACCAAGCTAAAGGGACATGCTGCTCTTTGGTGGAAGGAGTTACAACAGGATAGAGAAGAGGAAGGTGAAATGAAGATCACTAGATGGAGATTGATGGTAACTAGACTGAAGGCTAAGTTCATTCCTACTGATTATGAACTTGAGTTGTTTAAGAAGTTGAAAAATTTCAAACAGAAGGATATGACTGTGAAAGATTATACAGAGGAGTTTTACAAGTTGACTATTCATTCTAGACATAGAGATTTTTCTATGGAGAAGGTGTCTAGCTATATCAATGGTTTGAGATTCAATATTCAGGATGAGGTTGGTATGTTGAATATTTCTTCAATTGAGGATGCCTATCAGTATGCTTTGAAGGCTGAAGAAAATTTGAAAAGGAAGAATCATGGTAGTTCCTGATAGAAGGAGAAGCAGGACTATTTGGAAAAGGCTAAACAAAATGCAGAAGATGAACCAAAACCTATTGATCAAAAGAGAAGGGCGGGTAAAGGTGAATTTAGGGGTACTTATTTCAAATTTCATGAAGATGGACATCGAGCCTATGAATGTCCACAAAGGGATGGCAATAGAAGAGCCACTGTTGTGGATGAGGTTGAAGACCAGGAACCTGAGCAAGGAGAGAGTTTACTAGCTCAATGAGTACTGATTGGTCAGAGGACACGGGAATCTTGTCAGAGGAGTAATTTGTTCAAGACCCGTCATAAGTCTGGTGGTAAGGTCTATAATGTGATTGTGGATGGTGGTAGTACTGATAACCTTGTTGCGGAGGAGATGGTTCAGAAACTTGATTTGAGAAGAACAAGACATCCTTATCCTTATAGGATTGGTGTGCTGCAAGGTCAGCATGCTTTGGAAGTGAGGGAGCAGTGCCTTATTGATCTCCAGATTGGACAGTATAAGGATCAAGTGTTGTGTGATATTGTGGACATGAACAGTTGTCATTTGTTTCTTGGTAGACCATGGCAGTATGATCATAGGGTTGTGCATGATTATGTCAAGAATGTGTTTACAATTGTGAAAGATGGAAAGAAGCATTCCCTGATTCCTTTTCAAAAGGAAGAGGTTGGTAGAAGGAACCTGAGCATTGGCAGCCAAGTTGAGTTGGCATATTCTGAAAAGGTTAGAGGTCAGTGTGGACAAAAAACCTGTGGGACATCGAGGAAGGATGCTCAGAAGAAGAAACAACATAACAAGGCAAAGAGTTTATAGAATGAGGGTTTGGAGGACATGTATGTGAAGAACCATTTGGGGATTTATGTGTTTAATCCAAAATGATGTTCTTCCAGCTATTGAGAATATCTTTTCGCACCTAGGGAGTCTAATGCAGGAGCATCCTAGGGTAGTTGGCTATCCTGCATGTTTGGGAGATTTGATGGAGTCGTGTGGACATATTTTCATGTGTGAGGGGTTTGGTAGAGTTGGATAAACCTACTTGGGTCTTGGGTAATTGGTTTTGATGTATTTAATGGAACTTGGCATGGTATTGGTTGCTTGGCATGGACTGGGAGGAGCTCGGCCTTGCTTAGGAATTTGGTGCCTATTATAGGCCATATAAGTACTTTTCCACAAAGAGTTAGAGGATGAAAATTTCAGGGATTGAAGAGGGCCTATATTTCTATCTACAGTTTGAAGCACGAGTCCTAACTAATCCAGAGCTAGGAGATATC
Organism: Thuja plicata; assembly: GCA_018584345.1. Taxonomy (NCBI): domain Eukaryota; kingdom Viridiplantae; phylum Streptophyta; class Pinopsida; order Cupressales; family Cupressaceae; genus Thuja; species Thuja plicata. The sequence continues at coordinate 1,634,917 of MU226838.1, read as the reverse complement.
GCGATTTTACTAAGACATCAATTTTGGGCATTTAATTGTTGTTGGCCAACTTGTGGCATTTAATTTATGTGTTTGTATTTAATTTATGTCCTTGGCCAACCTATGGCTTAGATTGGTATAAGTAGGGGTTGTGGGGGAAGTCTTTAGTCATTATTCATCCATCCTAGAGTAGAGGAAGAGGCAGAGGAGCGAGTTTTGAGAGGAACTAGTAGCTGTGGCTTGGGAAACAAGGAGATTGCTTGGTGGGCTTGCGAGCACAAGTTTGGATCTTCCTGGAGGTTTCTACCATAATGTGGCTAGGGTTTGGTTTGAATCTTGTGATATCTTATGGAGTTCCTCTTGTAATTGCATTGTATTTGGCCGTAACCCGGAAGGCCTTACAGCTGGGCATGTTGGATGAAAATATGATGATTCTATTATGAGTATTTGCATTCTGTGGATCTAAATCTCTGTGTTGTTATTTTTTTTCCATTGTGTGGTTATTTTCTGGGGCGAGGACATCTCCATTGGGGATTCTCCTACCTTCCCCTTCATCAATAAGGTTGATAAGGATTTTAGGCCTGATTTGGTATGTGCCAAGGTAATCGCTTATGTACCTCATGTTGATGCTAAGGATATTATTTCACATGAGGTTATTGGTGAGAGGTGTAGGTGGATAAATAGAATACAAGAATTTGATTTGGAGATGCAAATTACCAAATTGGTTAGAGGCTAGGGGTTAGAAAAGCTCATGAAAGACACAAATATGGAGCTTGCCCAAGTAAATAATGTACAAATAAATGAAATGAGCACTAGCATTGAGATGCAACCATGGTATACTAATATAGTATATTTTTTGAAGAATACTAGATGTCCTGATAATATGATAGAAAATCAAAGGACTCTCAGACTTCAGGCTCAAAAATATGTGTTAGTTCAAGGAGATTTATATTGGAAAAATAGAAATGGAGTTCTCTTGTTTTGTTTAGATAGGACTCATTCTGAGAAATTATTAAAAGAAACACGTAGTGATGTATGTGGAAGGCACTATTTTGCCAAGACAACTGCATATAAGATACTTAGAGCTAGTTTTTATTTTCCTTGTTTATTCAGGGACACATATCAGTTTGTGAATAAATGTGAGGCTTTTCAAATAATTTCAAATAAGCTAATGTATTCAGGGGCTTTGCCTTTGAATCCAATTTCAGTTGAGGCTCCTTTTTCCCAATGGGGCATTGATTTTATTGGAGAATTTTTAGAAAAGTATATTGGGGGTCAGAGTTGGATCCTTGTTACCACTGACTATTTCACAAAATGGGTTGAGGCTATACCAACTATGAGGGAAACCGGTAAAGTGGTCATTTATTTTCTAATAGATAGCATTTTTACAAGGTTTGGTGTGCCAAGCAAGCTAGTTATGGATAATTCTATATGATTTAAGTCTGAAGAATTCAAGGAGTTTTGTGACCAGCATGGAATAATGCTTTCATATTCTTCACCATATCATTCACAGAAGAATGGACAAGTAGAAACTAGTAACAAGAGTATTATGAAGGTTATCATGAAGACATTAGAGAAGAACAAAAGGTCTTTGAATTCAAAGCTTAAGTTAGCTTTTTGGGCTGACAAGATAACAGTAAAAATAGCTATATGTGTGTCCCATTTTGAGATGGTTTATAGAACACAAGCTAAATTACCATTGAGCAATTTATTGCCAGTCTACAATTTCATCCAAGATGAAGACATAGAAGTAACAGATTCAATGAAGAATAGAATGTTGTAGTTGTTGGAGCTAGATGAGGTCAAAAGTAAAGCACATGTACAAAATTAGAAGATCCAGCAACAGTCCAAGTATCTATTTGACAAGAGAGAATCATAAAGGAAATTTCATGTAAGTGACATGGTACTCCAATGGAGTGCAATATTAGAAGACAAAGAGAAGCATGGAAAATTTGAGTCCTTATGGATGGGACCATTTTTTGTGCAGGATGTACATGGGAAGGACTCTTATTTCTTCCAAAGTCGTACTGGTGAAGTGTAAGATTTGCCTATGCATGGACAGTATCTAAAGTCTTTTTTCTTGTAGTTCACTATTTCATGCATAGTAATTTATGTATATATATATACATTTTTAGGGTTTTGGTGTGAGTTTTTGTCTGTGTCCCAGAGTGTTGGTGTTCTAGTGTTGATCAATCGATCAACCTTCCTCAGTCAGAGCCACTGTTAGGAATCCAATTTTTCCATGGTGTTAGGTCTTACCTATTTTTCTATTATGTCTAAGCCTTGTTGCTAAGCCCTAATTGCCTTTTGATCCAACCCTTATTTCCTTGTTGGACAAAACCCTAGGTTTCCCATGCCTTTTATGTTCTTGCATTACCTTTTTGGCCACTTTAGTCACTTTAACCCATGTTCCTTAATTATTCATGCATGGGGAATTTTGTTTTAAGTCCTAAATCATAGCGGGGATCATATATTAGTATTTCCTACATTATAAGGTTTCCTATGTTTTTTTATTTTATTATAGGTGACAAGAAGGTTCCTTTTGATACAACGGGGGACAAATGCCTTGATCAAAATTTGGTTGAAGAATAACAATCAAGGAAACACGCCTGAGAAAAAAGTGTCCATTTCCAGATTGTCGGGCGGGTTTTTTTGAAGATAAAGGAAATTTGAGGTTCGTTCAGACCTGATTTAATCTAACAGTGGGTGCAATCCTGTGAATGTTTTTGATGACAACTATTTAATTGTGTATTGTCATTGATGTTACACATGTATATGCACTTATGTAGTGATGTTACATAAATGTCTGTATCCAAACTAAGCATAGTTAGTGTATGCCAAGTAAATCTCACTATTTACCGAGCTCAATCGAGTATTGAAGAAGTTTAGTTCTTACTGAGTTCACTCGGGCATTCTAGTGAATGTCGGGCATATCGAATTAAACAGTTAGTGTCATCCGACTAATAGATGATTACATTTTATGTTTAATTGGTTATATGAAGCTGAAAGATTTGACTTTTATTGTTTAGTTGGAATTTTATTGAGGATAACTTGAAAAAGTCTATCATATTTATATTAGGTCAAGTTTAGATTGTGAAAAGATATTGAGTTAGTGGATGAGAATATGATATGAATAGCAAACGCGAAATCAGATGGGATTCTGATTAAGGACAGATGATCCAAATAGAGCTGCAATAGAATATTTGATCAGTGAGGATCCAGTTTACAACCAGAGAAAGATCTAAATTAGCAAAGACAGTTGCATGTATAGTCAGGTCAATCCATTGTTACTTTCTAATAATTGTAGTAGTGATTCAAATCTATTAACAAACTATACTTAATAGAATTTTGCAAATCCTATCACAAGGTGACATTTCTATATTGAAGTGTTTGAAGACCTCTAACAAGTCCACTCCTTATAGGGTGATTAAATCCTCTAATGGGGTCACACCCAACAGTGTGTTTTGTAACCTTTAACAACGTTGGATCCTAACATGGCTCACTTCAGAAGAGTGAAAAACAGTAACTAGTTGCAATTGATGGTTTTTCCCATATTGGGTTTCCACATTAAATCTTGGTGTCATCTGTGTTCATGCTATTTACTTTATGATTTATGTTTCTACACATAATCTCTAAAGGATAATTACTTCGTATATCTTAAGATTAATTGGTTCTCTGAGTTACAACAAAATATCTTAATTGACCGAGTGACAGTGATATATTATTTAAGACATCTAAGCGACTTGGATTTGTCTTTGGAGTAACTGATTCACCCCTCCCCTCTCAGTTACTCATCTCATTTCCCATAATTAGTATAAGAGCTCATTGCATATGAATTAGTACATTAAGGTACATTATAATTACTTTGGACAGTGTCTTTGGCATTGGGATGTCGAAGAGGGGGAGTTTATCGATGTCATGCATAAAAAATTATTAAAAGAAAGATTATTGTTGACAAAGGGGGAAATTTTATTTAGAAATAGAGATTGATGTAAGAGGGAGAATTTTGTAGAAATAAAGCCAGATTAGTATGTAAGGGATATGCTCAAGAAGAGGGTATTCATTATGGAGAAACTTTTTTCTCTTGTGGCAAGACTTGAAGGAGTCAGAACTCTTCTGGCATATGTTGCACATAAAGGATACAAGGTATATCAAATGGATGTAAATTCTTCATTCTTGAATGGAATCCTAGAAGAAGAAGTATATATTGAGCAACCTGAAGTTTTTGTAGATCATAACAAGAGGAATATGGTTTGAAAACTGCACAAAGTCTTGTATGGACTGAAGCAAGATCCCAGAGCCTGGTATGAAAGACTACATGGTTACCTAGTAAGTATTGGAGTTTACAGAACTAATGATAATAGTATCTTGTACATTAAAGAAGGCCCTAAAGACAAGATACTGTTAGCAGAGATATTTGTTGATGATATACTATTCACTGGATATGATGATTTATGCAAAGCATTCTCTATAGCTATGAGTAAGGAATTTGAGATGTCTATATTTGGTGAAATAAAATTCTTTGTTGGTTTACAAGTTCATTAGATGAAGGATGGTATCTACATTACTCAGTCAAAATATGTCAAAGAGATACTGAAGAAATTTGGAATGGAAGATTATAGACCAGTTGGGACACCTATGTCTACTGGACATAATTTGTCTAAGGATGATGATTTAAAGGAGGTAAATCAGACTACCTACTTATCCATGATTGGTAAAATACAATATGTTCTTCACACTAGACCTAATATTTCATTAGCAGTTGGTATTTTTGCAAGGTTTTCAGCTAATCCTAGAGAAAATCATTTGATGGATATCAAAAGGATTATGAGATATCTTAAAGAAACTGAAGATTATGGATTACGGTATAAGAAAGGAGGAAGCTTTGACTTGAGGAATTTTACTAATGTTGATTGGGAAGGAAGTGTTAACAAAAGGAAGAGCACAAGTGGTGGAGAATTATTTCTTGGAAAGATTTTAGTCTCCTGGACTAGTAAGAAACAGAACTACATTTCTCAGTCTACAGAAGAGGCAGGGTATGTTGCTGCAGCAGTTAATAGTTCAAATATCATATGGTTCAAATAGTTGTTGTTAGATATGAAGGAATAAATCAAAGAACTAGTTATTATCTACTATAACAACACTAGTGCTATTAACATTTCAAAGAACCCAGTGATGCATACCAAGACCAAACATATTGCAATAAAGTATCATTTCTTGAGAGAATTGGTTCAGAACAAATAAGTAAGGTTGGAATATGTGAATACTAAAGAAAAAGTTGTAGACATATTCACCAATCCTTTACCTAAGGATTCATTCCTATATCTCAGAGGAAATCTAGGGGTGAACCCCTAATTGAGGCTCACTAAAGAACAATTTAGTGACACATCAACCGAGCTACAGAAAAGATCAAACATGTTGATGCAGTTTATCAGAGCTCATTGCATATGAATCAGTACATTCAAGTACATTAAAATTACTTTGGATAGTGTCTTTGGTGTTGGGATGTCAAAGAGGGAGAGTTTATCAATGTCATGCAAAACAAATTATTAAAAGAAAGATTATTTTTGATAGAGGGAGAAAATTAATTCAGAAACAGAGATTGATGTAAGAGGGAGAATTTTGTATTTCAGTTATTGTTGATAGAAGGATTTTTATGGATGTGAATCACAATGAAGCTAAGGAAATTAATAAAATTTGATTCATTTTACCATTGCTCTAAAATTCTTTGTATTATGACATGGTGTGTTTCAATCGATGCCAAAATGAGAGATTGTTGATGACAATTATTCAATTGTGTATTGTCATTGATGTTACACATGTATATGCACTTATGTAGTGATGTTACACAAATGTCTGCATCCAAACCAAGCATAGTTAGTGTATACCAAGTGAATCTTAGTGTTTATCGAGTTGAGTTAGGTATTGAAGAACTTTAGTTCTTACCGAGTTCACTCAAGCATCAAAGTGAAGGTCGGGCATTGAAGAATTTTATTATTGACCGAGTTAAACAGTTAGTGTCAGCCAACTAACAGATGATTACATTTTATGTTTAATTGGTTATATGAAGTTGACATATTTGAGTTTTATTGTTTAGTTGGAAGGTTATTGAGGCTGACTTGACAAGGTCTATCATATTTATATTAGGTCAAGTTTGGATTGTGAAAAGATATTGAGTTAGTGGATGAGAATATGATATGAAGAGCAAAGGCAAAATCAGATGGGATGCTAATTAAGGACATATCATCCGGACATAGATGCAATAGAATATTTTATCAGTGAGGATCCAATTTAGAACGAGAGGAAGATCTGAATCAGCAAAGATAGTCGCATGTACAATTAGGTCAATCCATTGTTAGTTTCTAACAATTGTAGCAGTGATTTAAATCTCTTGACACAGTAGACTTAACAGTATTTTGTAAATCCTCTCACAAGGTGAAATTTCTATATTGAAGTGTTTGCAGACCTCTAACAAGACCACTCCTTACATGGTGATTAAATCCTCTAACAGGGTCACACCTAACAGTGTGTTTTGTAACCTTTAACAGGGTTGGCTCCTAACAGGGCTCACTTCAGAAGAGTGAAAAATAGTAACTAGTTGCAATTGGTGGTTTTTCCCATATTGGGTTTCCAAGTTAAATCTTGGTGTCATCTGTGTTCATGCTATTTACTTTATGCTTTAATTTTCTACACATAATCTCTAAAGGATAATTACTTTGTATATATTAAGATTAATTGGTTCTCCGAGTTACAACTAAATATCTTAATTGACCGAGTGACAGTGATATATTATTTAAAACATCTAAGGGACTTGGATTTGTTTTTGGAGTAACTGATTCACCCCTCCCATCTTAGTTACTCATCTCATTTCCAATAAAGGTAAGATTTGAGAAGGTTATTCTTCAAGACATCGCACCTGTGTGACATGTGGAAAGTGGTGGGACCTGGCCAGGATAAAGGAACTTAAAGCATCGACAAGATCTATTTTGATGGGATGATTGGCATGATGTTTTTGAAAAAAGATGCACTATTGTTTATTCATTGTGGGATCACACCTAGCTGATAGGTGCCCATCAGAGATCTTGCCCAAGTGGGTCTGAAAGGTAAAGGTTAGACAGATCAGATTTAATCTAAACAGAAAGTGCATGATTGTTATTCTTCAAGGCATCATGCCTGATTGAAACCTATCTAGGTTGATGAGGAAAGTGGTATGTATTCCCAAGGCTAATGTGGGCCTGCCACATGGAGGTCAGGGGTGATTGACTGGACTTAGGTAAATCTTTTTCTCTGTCCCAGGCATTTCAAAGGGAGATCGATGGCCACATTTTAAAGATAAATAGGATTATGATCTAGGTCTTTGATGGGGTTTCCATGCCAGGGGTAATTGTTGGAACATGTTTTATTTAAATTTTTAAATGTTTGTAGAGGGTTTTTGTGGCGGTGGTTTTGTGTTTCATGCTACATGAAGATAGATAGATGAATCTAATCTTTTGGTTTGCATTTATGTAGCCATAAGATGCTTAAGGGATAGATTTTTATGACTATGGCTTCATTTATGTTGTGAGGTGATGGCTTCGATTTCTAATCAGATTTGCAGATATTTTGTAACCCTTATTCAACTCCCTGTCTATTTTTCCTTAATGTTGGCTTGGTTCCCGAGTTTTCATGGTTGTGTTTTAGGGTTTCTTTTTTCCCTAAGGCAGTCCAAGCTTGTGGTGTCTGATTGGTATAATTAGATATTTTTGGGTCATTTATAAGGATGGGATTTTGATGCCACTGAAGGCTTGTAAGCTCTATATTTTTGGATTAAGACTATTAGTGGTCTCTTTGGATCTTATTTTAAATGTTTCATATTTTTTAGCATAATATATGTTTGTAACTTCCTGTTGTTTGTGTGATCTTAATGATTAATCTATTTGTTTAATTTATTGTATTCGTTTTGATTGGTTGTTAAGGAAATCTCAACCCATCACTCTGTAAGGTGGAGGGCCTAACTAGTTTAGGGTTTCTTTCATAGAGAATTAAATTCCTTAAAGTGGTTTCAGCGATTAAAGAACTATAATTAATTGGATGGTTATATTTTCTTCTAAGAGTGTGAATTGAATATGTAAGGCATAGTCAAGTTCAAATATCATATGTAGGTTTTACATTTGATGTATGTTGTTGTTGTTAAGATTCTTTTCATTTAGAATGACTCCTTACCCACTAGATAGGGAACTATTCTAATATGTTAGAATGTGTGGTTCTCATCAATATTTATAAAATTTGTTACCATTTACATATTTTATGTTTCATCCACTATGCCTGTCAGTTTCTGATACTATTAGAATATTGAAGGCAGAAGATAGGTAGCACCCACCTAAGTCTATGGAGCTTAAAGTGTTGAAGGTCAGTTGAACCTTGTTGGATGTTGATTGTTTTCCTTGTTGAATCAATGTTTGGGCATATAGAGGAATATATCTGAGCCGCGGGTATAAGAGGATCAACAAGAAAAAGAACCAACATGAAGGAAGATGTTTAAGTGTTTAATTGGGAATAACATTTAGCACTAAAGTGGTACTAATTTAGTCAACATAAAAATGATTTCATGCATTAACAATAATACCTTTATTATCAACATGCTCAACTGATTCTCTTCACATGTATTGATTACATCTCATTGTTATGGATAATGATCCCTAAGCTTGTGTTTCTGATCTAGGGCATGGCTTATGGAGCCATGGCATCATAAAGAGTTGAAAGTTTGTTTTTTTAGTTGGAAAAAAGAAATTTGATTTTTTTGGATAGTTGTAGAGATCTTGAAAAGATTTTAAAGGTAGATAATATGGGATTATGAGAAGGAGGTCGCAAGAATGTTTCTATAGGTGTCCTCTTTCTTTTTCTCCTTTTGGGAATTCTCTATTCTTAGTTCACTACTTAAATAAATCTTTGTTTTAAGGATTTACAATTATATTTTCTTCATTTATTTTTTAACGATCTCTAAAAATGTTCTTGTTAACATCTCATACGGGTTTGTGTATTACAATGGTTGAATTATAATACCCATAGTTTTTATTATAGAGATATGTTTTTGAGTCTTGTAAACCCTAGCTAAAAGTTGTACTAAGATTATTCTTTGGTTAGGTTTCTTTGTTATTGTTATGTGACATGTCTTTTGTAAATATTTTTGTCTAAAAAAATTAAAACCCATATTTTTTGTAAAAGATATCAAAGGTAAAGGTTTTTTAAGGGTTCTGTAAACCCTAGTTAAGGTTTCATGTTTTGAAGAGTTTCAAATCTGTCATGATAATTTATGTTTATGTGCATACATAGTTTATTTTTTAAAAGGTCAAGGGACTTTGTGTTCAAACCTTTATTTTTCATTTTATACCCAAGTTGTGTATTGTCACATTTCTTCAAACAAATCTTTGTTAAACCCTAGCTACATTTGGGTATATCTTTTACATAGTTGGTATTTGTGTTTGGCAGTGTTGTGTAAATGCTTAAGTTCTTAGTTTGGAACCCATGTTACTTTGTTTAGATATGTGAAAGGTTCCTCCTTTTGGAAACTACTCATTCTTGGTACTTTGATACAACTAAATTTGAATTGGTTAAAAGAGAAACAAAGGGAACTTTTACTTAGTAATTTCATTGATATTTTTTTATTCACTACTTTATGTAGATAATGCATAATTATTCAGAACAAATTGATTTTTACCTTAAGGAATTTAGTTTACTATGAACAATTTTATGAAAGTTACACAATCAGTTTGATAAGTTGCATAATTATATTCATGGCAGCTAATTTTTAGTTCCTAAGAAAGGAACATTATATAAGCATCATTATAAGATATTATAAGTGTACAGAAAAAGATATTATGGATTTACAAGGAACATTCAGATCACTTGCAGTATATTGTGCACATTATTTTAAAAGCAGTAATATTTGTAGAAGAATAGTGTTCAGTAGTTTTTAACTTTAATTATTGTTGCAGTGATATCTTGAATAGCCAAATTTTCAAATTTTTGAGTTTTGAATTAAAAGCACATGCCAAAATGCAAGCTTTAAAATTTTTAGTAATTTGTTTGAATTATGGTGTTTTTCTAATTCCAACACCTTTGGTTGTTCTCCTGCTTCACCCTACATTTTGAATTTCTCAAATCGGAGCTATGAGTGAAAAGTTATGCTACCTTGAAGTTATGTTTTAATTTTAAATTTATTTAAAATTTAAAATTTAAAAATAAAATCTTAATTTCAGGAAAAGTTAATGGTTAAGGGTCAACATTTCATTATGCCTAGTCAACATCCCAACTTCATCTCGAACTTAACTTTTGAGAAAAAGTTAATGGTTGAGATTTTGAATTGTGAAAAAGAAAAGCCAAAAGATTAGAAAGTTAAGGGTCAACATTTTATCTTGGTCAACATTTCAACTTTTTCCCAAACCTTAACTTTTGGTTAAGATCCTAACTTTTGCCAAGAATTTCCCTAATCTTAACCTCATAAAATTTCAAGAACTAAACCCTGAACTCCAACTTGACCATAACTACCCTTTCCATTTCTGAGAAATTGCAAATGAGGTCCTAAAAGATGCAATGAAGTGATTAAAGATATGCACAGACACATCTGTACAAATGGCTAGCTTTGAAAGAACAAGGAAAATGCAGATCAATTATCCAATTGAATGCAAATGGGTGTACATTCAAGAAATGAAGAGGGCTAGTAAATGAAGCACTGAGAGAGTATGCAGACTTTTCACAATTTATCTCAAAGAGATATCAAATCAAGAGATATAAATGATTAAGATGCAGATTTAAAATTTAGAATGGTGAACATGCATGAAAAATGTAGAAAAATAGACACCACCTACGATGAGTGTGGAATGTTTGTAAGAATTCCTCCCTACCTATGAGCCAAGGTCAAAGAATTTGACTCAATGCTAAAATAAGTAATGGACACATAGAAAGGTTGTGCAACTATTTGACAGAATGTCAAAGAGAAGTCACCTCGTGGGATGCAGTGATTGCAAGTCATGATTATATTAATTTCAAAATGCTATTGCCTTGGCATGACATCAAAATTAGAACCCTAAAAATGCCAATTACATATTAAAGAGGCTAATGGTAGACATTCTTACAAAATGTGGAAGGATTGACAAGGCACGTAAACTGTTTAACAGAACTCTTAAAAGGAGATGCCAATTTACAACATGTAATGATTACCAACTTAGCATGAAATGGATTTATTGATGAATCCATATAAGCACCCAAGAAAATGCAGTTGGCAGGCGTAAAGCCAATTTCCACAACCTTTGCCAGCACACTTCCCATGGTTTCCTATCAAGGCCAAAAATGACTAGCAGGAAAGATGACAGTGTCACGAGGAAAAATGCAATAGTTGCAGGGGTATCCGCAAAATGGATTTGTTGATAAGGTTGTAAAGATTTTTAAATAAATGTAATTAGCTTGGTTTAAAGCTAGAATTCACAATCTTTGCCAAGATTCTTCTTACCCCTGTCTTTAATGGGATCCTTCGAACTACATATGGATGTCTAGCGAAGCATTTAAAGAGAGAATTTGTTTTTATCATATGTTGTAGTTGTTAGGAAAGCAACAGTACGGAAACACTTTCCGAATGCCAAATTAATAGGGAAATAAGAAACTATATCTCAGAGATGTGCAAGACAATAAAATATGGAATTACTAGACACAAAACACATAGAGAAAACACCAGATTTAATGTGGGAAACCCTTTTAGGAAAAAACCCACCAGCCAACAAACCCTCGAGAAACTTTGTATTATAGTAAAAATATTTACATACAATGCATTCTGGATTGTTACACAGGCTCATATTTCCTTACAATCAACCAAACATAGCATCATACTACTCGACACAAATTTATAAAAAATTCTGTAGACATTTATACACTCTGTGATTCGTTATAGAATTCGGTATAGCAAATGCCACTCTATGAAATGGTTACTAGCAACCTTGGCACTCCTCTAATTGATGGTCCCTTCGACATTGGTTCAATCCCTTCGCCTCATAGACTCCCTTCAACATCCAATCACTCCCTTTGGCCTCGGGTCACTCCCTTTTCTTTGGGTCACACCCTTCAACACTTTTTCCTCTACCAGGTCTTGTCGTACGACAACTTCTCCCTTTTGCACTTTTGCCTCCATCAAGTCTTGTCGCACTGCTTCACTGTCGGCTAAAACTTCACCATCGGTACTAGTTGCACACCGCATGATATCAACACCTCACCATGAGCACAAATGGACAGCCACCAGGTAAACTCATTTGTACAGTAAAATGCCTTCGTTGTATGGTCCACTGTGCATGCTGAGATTGCATCAATGTATTTGTACGGTGAACTCACCCGTACGATGGACTCACCTGTACGGTGACCACCATATAGTGAACTCACCTATACAGATGATTAGTATGAGTCATTTCAAAAAATCTCCCACTTGATGAGGTATGTACTCATAACCATGAATTGGTGAACATAGAGACTACAGAGAAACTTGGACTCTAAATCCCATCAATGTTGATATACCACTCAAACACAAAACCATCAAGAACAAAAATCTACTGTGAGCATCATTGAGATACTTATAGAATAGTCTCATCTCATTCATGGATGTTACCACCTTCTACCATGCCACTGCTACTGGACACACATAGAATCTATCTGCTGAGAAAACAATACAATTTGTCTCACAGAGAGCCATAACTCTTTCTTCCAAAGCACAAAACCCTTGATCCAAAAGATAATCGAATGTATCAACATTTGTCACAATCATAGCTGAAATAACACCCACAGTAAGTGCTAGCACATCCAACTATACATACCTCTAAGTTATACCAACATGGATTCCAAACATCACCATATTCAACCTATTACCTGTAGTCTCAAGCCTCAAGTGCAATACCTGTCACACACACGCCAAGAAGCTCCCACTACACATGTAATATTAATATGATATGAATCAATTAAACAACATCACATAGAAGTGAAACGACAAACTTGTAGCATCAATAACATCAACAATACATCAACCATGTACCATGTCCTTCTACGTACACCTCTAAATGTCTGTCATAACTTCCTGCTGAAACCATCATCTGTTCCAACAAACACATCTCTAATCACAAGAGAGAAAATCATCACTATCATCACTAAGTATCCATGAGCACCTGTAACCCATCAATTCATGCTAACTCCAAAATTAGAATTAAACACTTCATGAAGCATCAAGCAAATAACCAATGTACTCAATACATAGCAACAAAAAACAAGATCAATGTCAAAGTTCCAACCATGGCCTCAGGAACATAAACATACAACATGATCTAAAACATCTCAAACAAAGAGATAATATTCTCTATATGAACATACCATAACATGTCAAATGAAATCATAATCTACACCTTTATCAAAGACCCCATTGAGCCCTCAAGATGTCAACATATTCAATCACATGAAGCTAAACATCTCCAAACAATACTTCAGTAAATGTGAAAAGATCCTTCTGCAACAACAGAATCTCACACCTTCAATATCTGCAATACTAATGAAGATCATTCACCACGTCACTACCAACAACTCCCACTAAACCATGGTGTCGAGTTACACATGGCATCATGACAAAAATCTTCCACACATCACTACCAACAAATCTCACCGTACGGTGGTGTCGAGTCACACATGGAATCATGACAAACATCTTCCACATGAAGATCAAATTAATCTAACTAGTAATAATCAGATGACCGATTAGCCAAAGAAGAACTACTAACATCTTCATCATTTTGAGAAGATTTAGAACTCAAGGATTCATCCCTTTTCTTCTTCTTCTCCTTGCATTCCTTCCGGACATGACCAATCTACCCAGAGTTCTAGCACTTCACTTTGGACTTATTTCCAGAAGACTTATACCTAGTCTTCTTGTCCTCCCATTTGTCTCCATCCTTTGATCTGCCTCAAACAAAGAGAGCCTCTTTGGCCACTTCAAAATTCTTCCTTTGCATCTCCTCTGACAAGAGTGTAGCAACTACATCATCCATTTTTAACTAGGTATTGGTACTTCCAATAGCCATCACCAAGTGGTCGCACAAATCAGGCAAGGAACACAACAAGAGCATACAATGTTCTTCCTCACCAATGGTTATACCAACAGATGCCAACTATGCGATAACCATATTGAATGCATTCAGATGATTTGCAACAACTTTTCCTTCATCCATCTTCAAGGAGTACAATTTCTTTCTAAGGAAGAGTTTATTTACCAAAGACTTTCCTTGATAAATGTCTCCTAACTTCTTCCACAAGGAATGCGCAGTTTTCTCTTCATGGACATTCAACAGAATATAATCTACCAAACTCAATCTTATGAGTCCTCTGGCTTTCCAGTCTACTATATCCCAACCTTCGTGCTTTATGCCTATAGGCTTGGCAGTAGACACAACACTCCACAAATCTTGATCAACCAGCACATCTTCAATTTTAAGCTTCCACAACTCAAAATTTGTGTCATTGAACTTTTCAATGTCTATTCTTCCCGACATACTACCCATCTCAATATAAAAACAAAAAACTTTGCAAACTCCCACTGAAAACAAATTGGCACAAAAAACCAAACCCTACCTGACAAGGATAGCACAATTAGCCAGGCTCTAATACCAGTTGTTAGAAAGGTAATAGTGTAGAAATACTTTCAGAATGCCAAATTAATAGGGAAATAAGAAACAATATCTTAGAGATGTGCAAGACAATAAAATATGGAATTACTAGACACAAAACACATAGAGAAAATACCAGATTTAACTTGGGAAACCCTTTCGGGAAAAAACCCACCAGCCAACAAACCCTCTAGAAACTTTGTACTAGAGTAAAAATATTTACATAAAATGCACTTTAGATTGTTACATAGGCTCAAATTTCCTTACAATCAACCTAACATAGTATCATGCTACTCACCACAAATTTATAACGAATTCCACAAACATTTATACACTATGTGATTCGTTATAGAATTTAGTATACCAACTGCCACTTGATGAAACGGTTACTAGAAAGCTTGGCACTCCTCCAGTTGGCAATCCCTTTGGCATCAATTCAATCCCTTTGCCTTGGAGACTCCCTTTGGCATCTAGTCACTCCCTTTGACCTCGGGTCACTCTCTTCACCTCGAGTCACTCCCTTTGGAACTTTTTCCTCTACCAGGTCTTGTCGTACGGTGACTTCTCCCTTTAGCACTTTTTCCTCATCCTCCTCAAATGTTCTGCAAAATCCTCAGCTTCAGCACTGCTTATTTCTCCTTTATCTATCTTCCTCAATTCAGATGCATTTTTTGGACTACTTCCATATACAATCTGGAATGGTGATTTACCAGTGCTCCTGTTGACAGAATTATTGTATGCAAATTCTACCTGCGGTAAAATCAAATCCCATCCTGTTGGCTTATCTCCAACCAAACATCTCAGCAAATTCCCCAAACTCCTATTCACCACCTCTGTCTGTCCATCAGTCTATGGATGATGTGATGAACTAAACTTCAAAT
>MU226838.1:1585404-1614896 GCA_018584345.1 Thuja plicata | reverse complement strand
AACTTACTAAAAATAGCAAGTTTCCATAAATAGCAGCTCTGCACAAGGTAGCCCTTATTGAAAAGAAAACAGAAATATTTTTGGGTGATGCAAGATTGCCCTTACACCCAGGATGCTCCTACATCATTCACTAACCCTAACCTTCAAGGATCCTTTCCACAAGACCCCACTCCTATTCAGATTGAGTACACCAATAAGAAATTCAAACTAAGCAACACCCAACCATAGTGTTCTTCTTGTCCATCTTCACAAATTGATCCAAACTGATCAAGAACTCCTTCATATGGAGAGGTATTCTACTAGATGGTTAATTGGATCCAATCCAATGTCCACAAATACCCTTTGCAAAGAAACCCTAAACGAGTTCAAAGAACCAAGTCAAATGCACCCAAAATAGGGCTACAAGCATTAGGCTTAATTAGGTAGTTTTTCCCAAATATCTTGCAAAAATCCTTAACCAGATGGAAAAGTAGTATTGGATTATGATACCCTTTATCAAGATCTTAAATATTTTATAGCCCTTACTTCCCAAATGTGTCCATACAATGGCTCATATAATCATGCCAAAAAATTAGGGTTTTAAAGCATTGAGACTGTCTGCACAAAATTTTTTTTTTATTTCCATTTAAAAATCCTCACTCAATATTCTCCTCTAAGTTGGGGCTCCTCCACACACCACACTACCTCTCCATAATCATTTATTGAAGCAATGAATGCTTTCAATCCCTTCAAATAGCTTTGCAACTTCCTGTTATCCCTAGCCATGCATCTATGGCTCTCCTAGGGAATCACATTAAAAATAGATCCCTTTCTTCCCAGGGCCCCTCTTTCACTGTACAATATGTACATGGATTCATCTCCCTAATCCCAAAGGCCCGTAAAAACTCCATGGTGGGAAGAGGACTTATGACCCCATTTCCAGAAGTGGCTTAGTTCAAACCAACGACTGGCTTAAACCAAAAAGAATTTACAAAACTAACTAAATTGAAACCAAATGAAAATATACCACCACACAGAATCTCAAAACACACTACTCTAACTCATTCATCCATTACAATAAGAAATCTAATCCATAAAAACACAAAATGCTCAGAATTTCTTAAACTGTAATTGTTCTCTCAACTACATAGTCCGTACACCAAATTTGAAAACTTGACCAACCTCATCAAAAGGTCAAGGGAGGACTTATCTACGTGTCCATGGTCCTATCCCAACAGTTTCAGACAATTATAACCCTCCAATTCCCTAAAAGACATTATTGCAAGAAATGTTGTCAATGTTGTCAATGACAACATTGACAACTTTTGAAACTTTTGTGCTTCTTGCATAAAATATGAAAAAACACCTCAAGAACTTAGCCAATTTTCTAGTTAGGATAATTAACCACCAAATAAGTCTTGTAAACCCTTACTTTTCCAATTTGACCCCTGGATGGATCATTTTCCCTATTGCCCCAATATTGGCAATAAGGAACAAAAGAGCAACTTTGGACATTACTAAAAATGCAATCACTAAAGACCTAAATAGACCTCCTCATCTAACTCCAAACATCCTAGGACCCACCTAGTCCTATTATTTCACTAGTGGTGTGGCTAGGACCACTACAAGCAAAAAACAACATAGAAGCCCTAGGTTACATTGTAGCCCTACCTAGGTGCTCGTACACCATAGTCCCCCACAAAAGAAAGCTATATCACTCCTATGGACAACATGTCTTTAGAGATGTCCACCTTTTTCAATTATTCTTCTAAAATCCATGAGGCCTCTGATTTAGGCCTATTCTTCCACTTGATGAGGTGTTCCATGTACACCTTATTCCTTGTAGTCTTCTTGACTCTTGAATCTAGAACTTTGTCAGCTTCTAACTATGGATTGGGAGGTAATACAGTAGCCTCAACATCACCTCTGATCCCTTGAACCTCTTGACCATTCTCATCTATCTTCCCTTTGAACTGGATTAAGTCTTGTACATTGAACACCGGAGATATGCTCAAATCTGATGGTAAGTCTATTTTGTATGCATTAGCCCCATATTTGGCTATGATCTTGCAAGGTCCCACCCTCTTCATTTGAATTTTAGTAGGGACACATTTTTGTAACCTATATTTATTCAAACATACCATCACATAGTCACCTACCTCAAACTGAATGTCTCTCCTCTTTTCATCAACTTTGGCCTTCAACTTTTATTGACTGTCTTGGATGGTCTTCTTGACCTGATCCTATATCTCCTTCATGGTGTGGGTGAAGTCCTTAGCATGCCCACTTTTGTACTCCATGCCTCCAAGATCCCTAAGCTCACACACACTTCTTGGGTGCATCACATAAACTATCTCAAATGGGCTTCTCCCTTTCATTATGTTCTTACTGTCATTGTATGCATACTCTACTTGGGGAATACCACATCCCATGACTGACTATACTCCTTAGTTAGGCACCTCAATAGGTTACCCAACACTCTATTGACCACCTCAGTTTTTCCATCAGTCTGAGGGTGGAAAGCTAAACCAAAATACAAGCTGGCTCCAAATCTATTCCACAATTTTTTCTAGAAATGGCTCATAAATCTCACATCCCTATCTGAAACAATACTTAGGGGTAAGCCATGAATTCTCACAATATCTTTAAAAAAAATATATTCTATATGGATAGCATCATGTGTAGTCTTGCAGGGAATGAAATGTCCCATTTTAGTAAATCTGTCAACCACTACATAAATGTCCTTGCTCTATTTTTGGTAGACCTACTATGAAGTCCATGCTCACACACTCCCATGGCCTATTAGGGACTGGTAAAGGTTGATATAAACCTATATTACTTATTCCTCCTTTGTCTTTCATGTATATGACACACTGCTCAATATATCTAGTAACATCTCTTACCAATTTTGGCCAATGGTAGAACCTTTGCACAAGCTCCAAGGTTTTGTTCATACCAAAGTGACCACTCAAACACCCATTGTGTTTCTCCTATATGAGATTCTCTCTCATGGAACCTCTTGGCACACACAACTAATTTTCTTTAAATAACAATCCATTTTGCAAATTAAAATATAAAAAATTGCTATGAAAATTATTCTGAAAATCAACACACACCTTGTATGCTTCCCCAAAATATTTATCTTCCTTGTAGAGATCTTTGAAACTATCAATCCCAATGCTATCCAACAAAATTTCTTGGAATATCAAAAATATCCTTCTTAGTGCATCTACAACCTTGTTTAATTGTCCTTTCTTATGCTTAATTGTAAATGTGAATGCTTGCAAATATTCCATCCATTTCAAATGTCTATTGCTTAGTTTCTCCTGAGTATTGATATAACTAAGTGCTTGGTTGTCATTAAACACAAAAAACTCCTTGGGCAAGAGATAATGTCCCAATTTCCTAAGGGACTAGACTAAATCATATAATTCCATATCATAAGAAGAGTATTTCTTCCTAACTTCATTTAATATCTAACTAAAGAAGGCTACTAGCCTACCTTCTTGACTGAATACACCCCCTACTACCATCCCACTTGCATCACACTCAATAGTAAATATTTTCTCAATACTTGGAAATTGTAGGATAGGTTGAGTGGCTACTTGTTTCTTCAACATCTCAAAGGCTTTCCCTGCTTCTACTTTCCACCTAAACTTAGATTTGACCCCACCCTTAATGGTTTCTAACAAAGGTGGACAAATACCACTAAAGTTCTTGATAAATTTCCTATAAAATTGGGATAACCCATGGAAAATTCTTACCTCAATCGCTGTGGTAGGTGGTGGCTAGTTTAAGATAGTTTCCACTTTGTCTTCATCCATCTTCAAAGACCCTTTAGACACTACAAATCCCAATTATACTATTTATTGCTTGAAGAACTCACATTTTTCAAGATTGATAGCCATCTTCTCTTCATGTAATCTCTGCAACACAACCTCTACATGCTTAATATTATCCTCTTTTGTCTTACTAAATATCAGTATATTATCAAGATATACAACTAAAAACTTCCCTATGAAGTCCTTGAGCACGTCATTCATGAGCCTTGTGAATGTGCTCAGAGAATTTGTGAGGCCAAATGGCATCACAAGCCATTCATATAACCCATCTGTAGTCTTCAATGTCATTTTCCTTTCATCTGCTTCCTTCACCCTGATTTGGTGATAACCACTCTTCAATTCTAGCTTAGTGAAATACATTTCCCCTCCAAGGAAATCCATGAGATCCTAAATCCTAGGTATAGGGAACCTATACCTTATTTTAATTCTATTTATAGCCCTTGAATCTGTGCAAAGTCTCCATTTTCCTCCCTTCTTGGATGCCAACACAACCAGGACTGCACATGAGCTTATAATCTTTTTTTTCAAGCCTTTATCCAAGAGTTCTTGCACTTTCCTTGCCACTTCCAAATTCTAATCAGGGGTTAGCTTATAAGATGCCTTATTAAGAAAAGATGCACCAGGGACAAAGTCTATCTAATGACTTATTACTCTCCTAGGAGGTAAGGTTGCAGGAGTGCCATCACTCACTATGTCTTTATACTTCTCAAGTAATTATTATATCTCTTATGGTAATGGCTCCGTGAATGGCTTCTCTTCCTCCTTAGGTATTACCACAATATCCTACCCTTCATTCTCATCTTCCTTGAGATCCCTCAAAAACTCCTTTCCAGTACACAACATGATATTAGGAGTCTTGGACTGTGGCTCCTCCTCTTCTAACAAAGAGTTAATCTTGAAATTTCTTCCTCCTTTCTTGAATGTGATGCAATTATCCTTCCCATCATACCCTTCCCCATTGTCAAATTGCTAATGTATTCTTAATAGCAAATGACAAGCATCCAGTGGTAGGATGTCACACAAAAGTTTGTCCTTATACCCTGCTATAGAGAATTCAACCCATATCTACTCATTTACCAATACACTTTGGCCTTTGTTTAACCAAGTCACCTTATAGGGATTTACATGCAGTACTTTGGTCAACTTTAGTTTTTTTACTGCTTCCTCTGAGATGATATTGTTAGTGGAGCCAGAATCCAATATCACCTTACAAACTTTGCCAAGGATCTTACATCTTATCCTAAACAAAGCCCTCCTATGCTTGGGTTCATCCTTAACTGGTTGTCTTATCAACACCCTCCTAAACATTAGGTTTTCACCCATCTCTAAATCTAGATGGTCAATCGTAGGTGCCTTGACAATTGAAGTGTCCTCATGAGCATAATCAACTCTCTTATCATGATTTGAAGTAGTCAACTTCTCAGGGCATCTATATGCTAGATGGCCTAATTACCCACAGTTGTAATACTTCATACTTGAAAAGTATGAGTTACTTCTACCTCCTCTTCCTCTTCTAGGACCTCCTTGATTACCCATGCCTCTGTTATAGCCGCCTCTTGGATTGCTTTCAGTATTATTCTCTATAAGATTGTTCTCACCTTGTGTCCTTTTCTCATTGCCTCTGCCTTGATAGTCTCCTCTTTGACCCCTTTGTTCTCTTCCTCTACCTCTATTTTTGAAGTTAGAGTCACCCTTCTTCTTGTTCTTTTCCTCTACTCTTAGGGATAATTCATGACACCTTTGCACTATGTGGTGTCCACAAATTGATTTCTTCTTGAATGTTCCATTTCAATCCACCCAAGTACCTAGAAACTTTGATTGATTCCTCTTCTTTTTACTTATATCTAAGACAATCTTTGGAATTCCTTTGTATAAGAGGCCACATCTAAGTCTTTTTGCTTCAAATTCTATCTTTTCCTATGGATTTGAATTTTGTAGTCCTCTGGCAAATAATTCTCCTTTACATTGGTCACCATCGCATTCCAATTGGCTATGGGTTGCTTACCCAATCTAACCCTCTCATCTTGAACATATTTCTACCATGTTAGGGCTGACCCTTTGAGTCTTGACTTTTCCACCTTGATCTTTTGTGCTTCTATTACCCCTTCACACTCGAAATGGTTCTCCATTCCTTGTATCCAATCCATCACTGCTTCAATGTCCATTTTCCCACTAAAAAATGGGACAGCTTCAAATGCCTTTCCTCCTAGGGATTTTATGGCTTTTAGGAAGGCTTCTTCATTCAAGATAGGGTATAGTTTAGGGATAAGGTCTTCCTCAGCAATATTTTTACCCCTATCACTACTTTCAACTTCTTTGTTTCTACCTTCTACATTAGCAACTTCCTCTAGCCTTATCTTCATTCCTTCTAATGCTTATGTATAGTCAAAAAATGGAAGCACTTCCATGGTAGACTAGTTTATCCTTGTGAGTAAGTATTTTGGGGTCATTTCAAGTGCCTTGAATGGGTTTGTGACTTTTATCTGGCTTTATCCCCCTGTTCTGCCCCATTTCCACTTTTTCCAACCTATTTCTGGCACCCCATACTGAGAAACTAGGACTTTGACCTCAAGTTCAAGGTTGACCTGTTTGGGTCAAGGCCAACCTTCACCTTGACCTTGGTCACAACTTATTTTTTCTAGGTTTGGGGTTCAAATTTTAGAATCTCAAGGTTTTCGGATGTCATTCTTTGGAAAAAGTTAATTCTCGTTTCCGGGTCGGCTATTTCAGTCTTCGGGACAACAAATCATAAATTATATTTAATATAGGTCCTCTTCTAGGGGCATGGGTCCAATTGGAATTTAATTCAACTATATAGTCCTCTCTAGAAGATTGTGCCCTAATTTAAAATAAAAGGAAGCCTTCTCCTCTCGTTTTCTCTAACCATCATTATCCCACAAGCAAGAACAATCTAAGACTTGATAATTGCAAGAGCTCAAGATTTGAAGAGTGAATTCCAAAGGTGAAGAAGAAATATTTTCAGCAATCCAGGTATCCATTGAAGCATTCATCCAGTCTCAAGCAATTCTCAAGCATTTATTTTTATCAAGGAGATCCATTGGTGGCCATTGAATGATTCAAGGTACATGGAGCCCTCTTGTTGAAGATTTCTCCATCCACATTCCTCCAAGCCTCTTCCAATTCAAGAACCCATTCAAGATTGGTGCTGAAGATCTATGAGAAATTGATTGAAGACATCCTACCTTCTAAATTCTATATTCTACATCCATTTGGTGCATCCATACTTATGGGTTCAAGGATTTGAATCCTCCACAAGGGCCTTTTACATGAGCAAGGTGAATTGTTTCATTTACTTTGTTTGTTTCTACAATTTAAATTGCATATTTGAGGTTAATTCCAAAACTAGGATTTGACCAAGGAAAACCCCTCCCCCCAAACAAAAAAACCATTTTTCTTGCAGGTACAGGTTTGGAACAGCAGGTCGGGACAGAGATTCAGATACCCTTTTTGGCAAACTTTCAGGATCCAAAAATAGAATTTTAATCTGAGAATTTTTAGGTTGATTATTCCCTAGGGCACAATCAGAAATTCTAGGTCAATGGTGACATTGACTTGAGGTTACAAATTGGAACTATCTCAGAATAGAAAAATATTTCTGGGTTTTTGTTTGTCTCTGCGTTTCTATTCCAGATTTTTTCTTAGATTTTCCAGAAACTCAACACAGGCTTCAGAAAATAGAATTCTTTAGATATGCAATATCTCAAGGTTAGTACATTTTTCCTATTCAATTAAATTAAATTTATCAATCTATCTAAATATATTTCACATTCAAATCAACCAAATCCATAAACCTGGTACTTAAGATCTTCCTTCTTTATTCTTGTTTCCAAATGGTTGATTCATTTATACATTGATCCTTCCTTTTGGGTTAATCAATTTGGATCTTTCATTTGCATGTCTAAGGATAGAAGGAGAGAATATTATTTACTCCCATAACATATTGAATTTTAATTTCTTTTATGTTAAATGATCCACATTTATAAACCCTACATTTTAGATGTTACATTTTGGTGAACTCGTGATAGACA
This sequence comes from Thuja plicata, assembly GCA_018584345.1. NCBI lineage: Eukaryota > Viridiplantae > Streptophyta > Pinopsida > Cupressales > Cupressaceae > Thuja > Thuja plicata. The sequence continues at coordinate 1,607,026 of MU226838.1, read as the reverse complement.
ACTCTTTCTTTTTGGTGTTAGATTTAAATCTTTTATGTTAGATCTTGCATGCATATTAGATTAGCTTTCTTTTATGACCTTGCATTTACATTTAAAAAAATTAAAATCAACCTCTTGTTTCCTAGATTAGTTCATTTGCATTGCATTGGTGTATGAGCTTTACCACTTCTAGTCCTACTTATAGTATCCCAGTTAGAAGAAGTTGTAGACTCATGGGTTCCTTTGATCCTGAATCTTCCTCTCCTTTCCTTAGGATCCTGGATGAAAATTTTAATACTCACAATTCTAATCCTTCTATGGAGCATAACTCTTCTCACTTATCTCATGATGAGGAAGACACTTTAAGAGTTCCTCCTGAACAAGTGCAAAAACTTTCAATCAAACTTGATAAAATGGGAAATTGGCTTATTCTAGAAAACCATAATCAAGATTCCATCCAAGATATAGAGGATCTTAAGAAATTCCTTTGTGATAGTGATCAAGGTGTTAATCTCTTGTGTGGTATCACTCATCTTGTGCATTTGAATGTTAAACCTTTAGCTCAAGAGGCTCAAGATCTAGGATTCACTCTATTGGAAAGCTACAATGTAAAAAATTGTTGTTTTGTCATTGATGTCAAACCTTAACTAGTGAGACTATTGCTATCTATTTCAATACCATATCTATTGATTGTTGAAGAAGATTTGAAGGCAAGGATAACAAGAAGACCGAGTGAAATGGTTGAGTTATGGGAAATTACAAGGGTACTTGATCAGTTGGCACATTAACAAAGTAATGTGTTGTTTATCTATTACACTAAGTCAAGATGACAATTTACTGGGAATAGTATATGTCGAGGGAAGTGTGTGTTGATCAACCACCAGTGTATGCCAACCATAATTTCTAGTGTTGACCGAGTGCCAGTAAATTGTCAAGGAAAATAGTGATGACCGAGTGGAAGAACATAGTGTTGGTTGAGCACCAGTATTTTGGTAATTGTTGAGATTTGAGATCTCTAGCCAACCTAATTGAATTTATTGGGATATGTAAAATTAATTAAGGTTAAGCATGATTGGTCCACATTATTTAAATTCATGAGTAACGTCAATTAATACAAGGATCCAAGCAAGGAAAACTTTAAGAAACCCCTTTCTGGGAAAAGTTGTTAAATACTGTGAATCCTCCATTATTTGGGGGGGGGGAATTTAATACTAATGGCAAATTTTTTTAATTTGAACACAAAAAATATTATTTATACTGGCAGTTTTTTTAATTATATGAAAATTCTAGAAAATCTTGGAAAATCTTTCAATATTGAACAAAAATTACAGTGACAAGTACACATACCAAGAAACCATTATTATTCGATGGGGGTTTGGGGGCAGTGCCCCTAGTGCACTCCCTATCGCGATACAGGGCAGGGTCGAGAGGCAGCGCCCCTGAAAGCTAAAATGACTTTTATTATTTTATTAAGGTTTCGTGAATTAATTTTATATATTTTAACAGGAACCAACCCTACTTTTTATAACTGTTGGATCATCCCAGGTGGATAGAAGGAATTCTATTTCAGGCCAAGGTTTAAAAGGACACAAAGATTCCCCCAAAAGTCTTTGGAATAGAGACACGTCAAATCTATTTCGAGACAAAGTTTTCAAAGTCATAAAGTTTCATTGAAAGTATCCAAAATAGAGACACATGTCACATAACCTATACCCTAACCTTAAATATCAACAACATATTGGTGAATATGGTTGTCAATTACGACAAGATTTGGAAATTGCAGGTGAAATGTTTCAATTTATAGTGTCCAACAATTAATTTGATTGGCGATATTGTGATAGAAAAGGATAAAAATACATAAACCAATAGATGATGGGCCTGGGCATTCGACCCAATATTTATAAAGTATAGGTGACATGGACAACCTGATATACACATTATATTCACCAAATCTTGAGTCACTGAAATCATAGATTCGCCAAATGATGAATATTCGCCACTAAATTTTTCCCTGGATCCAAGATTTAATTTGTGATTGCTTTGGAGAAGTAAATTAAATGTAAATAATGGAAAGATCCATTAGATCTAACCAAACCTAAGATCTAAAATCTTGATTAAGCGACAAATATTTATTTTACCTAGATGAAGAGGTATAAGATAACCTCGAGGGGTTATTCTAAGTGTGCTAAGTGTATGCAAAAGGATTGCATGGTTAATTGATTGATTGGCATGATCTAGTAGAGAAGGCTGAGTAGAGAAGCAGTGAGTTGCAAAAGTGATTTCCTGATAGATTTCCAAGCATATCTGAAGATTGAGATGAGAATGAAGGCCACTTAGTGAATTAGCATAAGAGCTGAATTGGATCTGGATTTGCAAAGTAAGTTGTATGTATTAGATCACACCTGTTGATTACTTTCTAACCATTGTATCAGTCAAAATCCTTTAACCAGGTTGACCTAATAGTCATTTTATAAATCCTTTGAGCAAGGTGACAATCAGGTGGAATGTTCTAAGTCCTCTAACAAGGCCACTCCTGATAGAGTGATTAAATCCTTTAACCAGGTCACATTTAGCAATGTGTTTTGTAACCTTTAACAAGGTTGGCTCCTAGTAGAGCTCACTTCAGAAGAGTGAAAACTTGGCACCATGTTACTGGTGGTTTTTCCCAATTTGGGTTTCCATGTTAAATATTGGTGTCAACTTGTGTGAATGTTTATGTTGTGTTTTACTGTTAAGTTTATGCAAGTTGATTACATTTGAGAAGTAAACTGCATATTTATGTTGTTGACTTATGATGTTCATACCGAGCAAATCTGATCTGTTTAAAGTGCTATAAAGCTTCAATTGGTATATCTAGACCTGAGGATACCTGATTAACCCCCCTCCCCCCCTCTCAATTATTCTAAATTCATTCTAACAATTGGTATCAGAGATTTGGTCTCTTGAAATCAGTTTGAAGGTACTTGGAGCAAAAGATCAAGATGTATAAAAAGGAGGTACCAAAGTTGAACAAAGATAACTTCCCTGCATGGAAGAGTTTGATGAAATTTCATCTAGATGGTATTGGTGATGTTTCTAAGCTCTATATTGAACATGATTATGTAGTCCTAACAACACACCTCTCCGCTGAACAGTTAAGCGAAAAGCAAGAACACAATCAAGCAATATTGGAGATCGCATCATCCCTGAGCTATCCTGAATTTGAAGACATAAAGAACTATACAAATGCAAATTAGATGTGGGATACTCTAACAACTATCTATGGAGGAGATACAAATGTGCTGAGAGCCAAATCTGAAATTTTAAGAGGTAAGTTTGATGAAATAAAAATGCAAGAAGGAGAAAATATAGTTCAATATTGTGGTAGGATAAAAGAAGTTGTGAATGCTATTAGAGGAGCTAATGGAACTATTGATGATAACACCATTATGAGAAAGGTACTAGGGACTCTTCTTCCTATATATGCTATTAAAGTATCTGCAATTCAAGAACTAAGATGTACTCCCAATAATAATTTGACTTTAGAAGGTCTGGTAGGCAGACTTGCTACATTTGAGATGCCAAATTTTGATCACTACACTCCACAAGCTATTGATTTTGCATTCAAATCCTAGTTGGTCCTTAACAAATCAAATAAAGGAAAGAAATGCATGAATGGTGACAATGACACTATAGATGATAATTTGGAAGAACTTGAGGCACTTATGGAAAAAAGACTATCTAGAGGAAAAGGAAAATTCAAAGGTAAACTTTGTATCATTTGTTTTTCATGTAACAAAGTTGGTCATATTGCTGCTAGATGTCCTCATAAGAATGACAAAGATGAAAGAAGAGATAGCAAGTACAAAGACAAAAAGGATGACCGAGACTTCAGAAAGTATAAGGATTACAAAGACAAAGGTAAGAAATCTTGCTATATAGTTGAAGAAGCTTCTGACAGTGGGTTTGAAAATTCTGATGAAAATGGTATAGAAGTTTTGTATGTTGCTATGAAAGATGACTCTAATGATAATGAGAAAACTGCATTAATTTCTTATATGAGTAAAGGTGGTCATTGGATTATTGACAATGGTTTTTCACATCACATGGCTAGTGATAAGGATAAATTTGAAACCTTAGATCAGTGCAATGGTGGTTATGTTAAATTTGGTAATGATGCACCATGTCTTGTTAAAGGGAAAGGATCAAATTAAATTGACTAACAAGATCAGATGTGACAATGTATATTGGGTTGATGATCTTAACTATAATTTATTGAGTGTTGCATAGCTGATTACCTCTGGTTACAGAGTTGAGTTCCATCATAAGAAGGAAAAGATCTATGATGCCACTAGAGAACTAGTTGGAAGTGGAGAGCAGACAAAATGTAACATGTTCTATCTAGACTTAGCTAATGAGACATGCTTGTTTGCACAATATAATGATGTTTGGTTATGGAATAAAAGGTTGTGTCATGTAAACTTTGATAACTTGGTAAGCATAAGAAAATTGAAAAAAGTTAGAGGACTACCTAAGTTAAAGAAACCTGAAAATTCAATGTGTAAGCAATGTCAATTGGGAAAAATGACTAAATCTAGATTCAAGAGAAACACTCATACTTCTGAGGAAATTTTGGAATTGGTTCAAACTGACCTTTGTGGTCCCATTGGTGAGAAAATTTACTATGGAGATAGATATTTTATTCTATTTGTTGATGATTACTCTAGAACGATGACTATTATGTTTCTTAAAGAAAAATCTGATGCATTCTAGTTTTTTAAGTGGTACTTGGAAAAAGTTGAAAAGGAGACAGTTTAAAAGTCTGAAATGTTTGAGATCTAACCAAGGAGGTGAGTTTATTTCTAATGAGTTTAACATGTTCTAAAATGACCGAGGTATAAAAACACATATGTCCACACCTAGGACACCACCACAGAATGGTATTGCTGAATGAAGAAATAAATTTATCATGGACTATGCAAAAACACTAATGATGGATAAAAATGTTGCACAGTAATATTGGAGAGAAGATGTGAGTACAACATTCTATACCTTGAAAAGAGTACAAGTCAAGAAAGGTACTAATGCTACACCTTATGATATGTGGTATAGATATGCACCTAATGTAAGATATTTCAAAGTTTTTGGAAGTAAATGTTTCATACTGAAGGATAACATAAATGGAAAGCTTGATGCTAAAGATGAGGAAGGCATATTTATTGGCTATTCAACTAATATTAAAGCATATAAGTGTTTGAATTCTAACAATAACAAAATTGTGGAAAGTGCAAATGTTAAAATTGATGAATATGCAGAAAGAAATGAAGCAAAAAGCGCACAGGAACCTAAAAGTTACAAACCATTTGTCTATCTAGATGAGGAAGATTCTAATGTATTACCTGAACCTGAGAATGAGGTTTCCAAGCAATAGCTAACACCTATCGAGTCATAGATTGAGGTTTTTGGGCAACAGAAGGTAATTTTTGATCTATCTGATGGAGATGTCGAGACACAAAATCAACCTAAATTGAATGAGAATAATGAATCTAAAGAAAAGAAAGAACCTACTCTAGAAAAGTATGTGAGGAGGAAACATAAACCTAATCAAATCATAGGATCAAAGGATTCTGCAGTTATGACAAGAAGTAAGTTGAGAGACGGTACATGCTCATTATGTGATTTTGAGCCTAAAACAGTAAAAGCTACTTTAGAGAATGAAGACTGGATACAAGCCATGAATGAAGAGATTGAAAAGATTGAAAATAATAAGACTTGGACACTTGTACCTAGGATGAATGACAAAAATGTAATTAGTATTAAGTGGGTATTCAAAAATAAGTTGAATGAACATGGAGAAGTAACAAGGAATAAAGCTAGACTAGTGTACAAGGGTTATGCACAAGAGGAAGGAATTGATTATGGAGAAACATTTTCCCCATTTGCAAGGTTGGAAGGAGTCAGAACTTTACTTGCATATGCAGCCTACAAAGGTTTTAAAGTTTATCAGAGGGATGTAAAGTCAGCATTTCTAAATGGGATATTAGAAGAAGAAGTGTACATTGAACAAGCTGATGGATTTGTTGACCCAAGAAAGAGGAACATAGTTTTCAGACTACACAAGGCACTATATGGACTAAAGAAAGAACCAAGACAATGGTATGAGAGATTGCACAATTATCTGATAATGATTGGATTCACAAGGACCAATGACAACAAAAATCTGTATTTGAAGATAGAACAAGATAAAGGTACTTTATTAGCTGAAATGTTTGTCGATGACATTATATTTGGTGGACAAGATGTGTTATGCCAAACATTTGCAAAAGAGATGCAAACTAAATTTGAGATTTCTATGTTCGGTGAAATCAAATTCTTTGTTGGCTTACAAATATATCAAATGAAGAATGGTATCCACATTACTCAATCAAAATATGTCAAGGAGATACTAAAAAATTTTGGAATGGAAGAAGCAAAACCAATAAGTACACCCATGCCTACTAGATAGAAGTTAACAAAAAATGATGATACAAAATAAGTGAACCAAACAATTTACAGGTCAATGATTGGAAAGTTGCAATATGTTGTGCACAGTAGACCTAATATTGCTCTGGCTATTGGAATTGTTGCAATATTTTCTGCCAATCCCAAGGAAACTCATATGATGGCAGTAAAAAGAATTCTGAGATATTTGAAAGGAAAAGATAAATATGGTCTGTATTACAAAAAGAATGATAAGTTTGAGCTCAGAGTTTACACTGACTCTGATTGGGCTAGAAATGTGGATGACAGGAAAAGCACCACAGGTAGCACATTTATTTTGGGTATTGGTTTCATGGAAAAGAAAGAAATAGAATTGCACCTCACAATCTACAATTGAAGATGAGTATGTGGAAGCAACAGTTAACTGCTCTAATATTGTGTGGTTGAAGATACTACTGAAAGGTATGAAAGAGGAGATCACAAAACTAGTTGTTATATATTGTGATAACATGAGTGCCATTAATATTTCTAAAAACCTTGTGATGCACTCCAAGACAAAGCATATAGCTATCAAGTATCGTTGCTTGAGGGAGCTAGTTCAAAACAAGGAAGTGAGACTGGAATATGTGTATACTAAGGAATAGTTAGTAGAAATATTTACAAAAGCACTACCCAAGGATTCTCATGAGTATCTGCTAGGTAAATTAGGGGTGATTCCCCTAACTAGGGAAAATTAGTTCAGAATGGAACTGTTGCATCAAATGTTATATTTAGAATATTTGACACATTGATGCACAGGAAGTCACACTTTAGGAAGCTGCCTAAAGTTGTGAAAGAAAGACAAGGATAGAAAATAGGATAATTCATAAGAAAGATGACATGAAAAAAATGATACTGAGTTAGAATAGAAGAATCTGCATGATGAAGATGTCACATCTTTGGCATTATTGTCAAAGAGGGAGAGTTTAATGGAGAAATTACTGAAAGAGGGAGTCTACAAATGAACATAAATAGAAAGATTTTAGGTTGATTACAAACACAGAGGGGGAAATGTTTTTCAAAATGAGAATTAGAATGAAGCTAAAGACATTAATGAAGATTCATTCATATCAAGGAACACAGGAAGAATTTTTGGATTGTATGGTAACTAAGTTTGTAAAATTATTGTTTTAATGTTTAGTGTTGCCATCAATGCCAAAGAGGGAGATTGTTGGAAAGCTACAATGTAAACAATTTTTGTTTTTTCATTGATGTCAAACCTTAACTGGTGATACTATTGCTATTTTTTTGAGTACCATATCTATTGATTGTTGAAGAAGATTTGAAGGCAAGGATAACAAGAAGAACGAGTGAAATATTTGAGTTATGGGAAATTACAAGGGTACTTGATCAGTCGATACATTGACAAATTAATGTGTTGTTTATCTATTACACTAAGTCAATATGTCAGTTTACTGGGAATAGTATACGCTGAGAAAATTTTGTGTCGACTGAGCACTAGTGTATGTCGAGAATAATTTCTAGTGTCGAATGAGTGCCAGTAAATTGTTGAAGAAACTAGTGATGACCAAGTGGAAGAACACAGTGTTGGCCAAGCAGCAATATTTTGGTAATTATTGAGATTTCAGATCTCTGGCCGACATAATTGAATTTATTAGGATATGTAAAGTTAATTAAGGTTAAGCATGATTGGTCTACATTATTTAAATGCACAGGTAACCCTAATTAATGCATGGACCCAAGATTTAATTTGTGATTTCTTTGGAGAAGTAAATTAAATTTAAATGATGGAAAGATCTGTTGGATCTAACCTAACCTAAGATCTACAATCTTGATTAAGCCAAAAAAAATTATTTTACCTAGATGAAGAGGTATAAGATAACCTCAAGGGGTTATTCTAAGTGTACCTACTTGTATGCAAGAGGATTACATGGTTAATTTCTTGATTGGCATGATCTAGCAGAGAAGGCTGAGCAAAGAAGCAGAGAGTTGCTAAAGTGATTGCTTGACGGATTTCCAAGTAGATCTGGAGATTGAGATAAGAATGGAGGACATTCAGTGAATTAGCATAAGAGATGAATTGGATCTAGATTTTCAAAGTAAGTTGTATGTATCAGATCATGCCTAATGATTACTTTCTAATTATGGTATCAGTCAAAATCCTTTAACTAGGTTGACCTAACAGTCATTGTATAAATCCTTTGAGCAAGGTGACATCCAGGTGGAATTTTATAAGTCCTCTAACAAGGCCACTCCTGATAGAGTGATTAAATCCTTTAACTAGGTCACATTTAGCAATGTGTTTTGTAACCCTTAATAGGGTTGGCTCCTAGCATATCTCACTTCAGAAGAGTGAAAACTTGGTAGCATGTTACTGGTGGTTTTTCCCAATTTGGATTTCCACATTAAATATTAGTGTCAACTTGTGTGAATGTTTATGTTGTGTTTTACTATTAAGTTTCTACAAGTTGATTACATTTGAACAGTAAACTACATATTTATGTTGTTGCTACTGAGTAGATCTGTGTTTTTTAAAGTGCTATAAAGTTTTAATTGGTACATCTAGACCTGAGGATAACTAATTCACCCCCCTTCAATTATTTTAAATTCATTCTAACACACTCCTCCTATCATTAGTGAGGGACCTTCTTCTATTCCTTTACCTAGCATTCCTACTTATACTCCTCCTTTGATGACTACATCTCTCCCAAATTCATCTATTCCTGTGAGTGCTCCACCAGTATCTCTACCTACCTCACAACCTCATATCATAGTGTACCTTTACTTATACTAATCCCATTCCAACTGTGGTTCCAAGTGTCCCACCAGTTGTGTCTTCTATTACTACCACTTCCTACACTTTTCCTAGTGTTCCTCAGGTTTCTATGCCACCTATGTCTTCTAATGATTCCACAATTATTAGTTTGGCTCAAACCATGTCATCTTTACAACAACAACTTGCATCCTTAACTCAATCCAAGTTTAGCATTCCTACATGTGACATGGGTAGTCCTTTATCCTTAGACATTATTCCTGCTATTGTTCCTCAACAAGCCGATATGCCTTGTCTAGAGAAATACAATGGTAAAGGTGATCATGTTACTCATGTTAAAACATTTCAAATCCTTTGCAGTGATTATGCTCATGACCATAGGATTTTAGCTAAACTATTTGCTAGGACCTTTTGTGATAAGGATTTTCAATGGTAGTGTTCTTTACCTCCTTATTCTATTGATTTTTTTCCTAAACTTGCTAATACCTTCAATCAACAATTTCAAAATAATATTGGTCTAGAAGTTTCCTTAACTGATTTAATGCATTGTAAACAAAACATTAAGAAAAAATTGAATGACTTCATTGGTAGATTTAAGAATTTGTATGCTCATATTTCTTATCCTATTCTTGATATTGATATTCAACACATGTTTATTTGAAATTTACTAAAGGATATTAGAGATAAGATTTTTCTTACTGAATTTACCTCTTTCCAACAACTTTGTGTAGCACTTCATCATTATCAATTACATGTGATTCAATTTGAGAGCAACACTCCAATGGCTCATGTTCTATTTGATAAGAGTGACAATGCTCCTAATCCTAATAAATTTCAGAAACCTAACAACTACATCAAGATTAATAAATAGATGAATGTGGTTGCTAATCAAGTTGTTGTTGCATCTTACAATGCCACTTCGGCATCCACTACTTTCCATATGAATCATACGTTTACTCATCTCTCTGAATATTTACATTCCATTATGAGTAGGTTGTTAAGTGCTAATATGATTACCTTGCCTCCTATTCGACCTCTCCTTACTACTAAAGTAGCTTCAAAATCCTTTAATTCTAGATCTTTTTACCAATACCATCGCTAGAATGACCATGATACTAAAAAATGTTATTCTCTAAAGCATAAATTTCAAGACTTAATTGACTCTAATGCCTTATATGTTGATCATTTTTATGGTAATAGGAATAATTTTGTCTCTCCTCCTAATCAAAATCTTCAAATCTATATGAATCCTCTACCTACACAAGATACTAATACCATCGCTCAACCATCCTCTGTGGATATTGTTTATGATTCAAAGATGGATGATCTTAATCACATTGTTAATCATGTGGAAAGTGTTGTTGCATCTCAACCTATTGTTCAAGATCCTTCACCTCCACCTCAACTTCAAGTTCCACCTAAACCTCAGAAAAAAACTAAGGAGAAACGACCTTAGGAACTTTCAATTACCTTTGCTGATTCTTAGACTATTAAGGCTCCCGATGGTCCCCTTTATATTTATGCTAGGATTGCTAAGATACCTACATGTGGTTTTCTTTTTGATCCCACATCTTTAATAAACATTATTACTGAGGAAAATCTTTTTATGAAAAACCTACAATGTGATTTTTATGATCCATCGGATGCATGGATCCAAACTTGCAATGGTTTTCTCTATCCTACACTAGGTTCTATTAACTTTCTTGTTGAACTTTGTGGAAAGGTTGTAGATATTACCTTCATTTTTTTTCCTACTTCTGATCAATTTCAAGTCAAATTTAGTTTGCCTTGGATAACTGTTATGCATGCTATTGCTTCTCCTATTCATAAATCTCTCAAGTTCATTCATAATGGAGAAGTAAAAATGATTAATCATAGTTTGTATCAACCTTCTAGGCCTAGCTATTGTTCTACTCTTGATTTATTTTGACCTTCATTTCATAATTCATGTCCTCCTCGCCCTGACAACCTTTTTCGTTCATATCAAGCCTATAAACATCGCAAGATAGTCGAGTTAAGTATGCCTTAGATAGATCTTAACCATGGTATTTTTCCAACTCCTTCTATACCTCCTTTATCCATTACTGGTAATTCTATTACTCAACTTCCCAGTATCACTTCTCATCCTACTGCAAATCCTACCAATCCTCTTGTTGAACTTGTGAAGGAACCAGTTGTTATTCCTCCTAGTTCTCCACATGTGTCAAATAAAGTAAAATGAAATAAATATGCTAATAAATGGCATAAGAAGTATAGAGCTAATGCTAGGGCTTGTGCTTCTCTTCTTCAAAATTCTTTACCTTCTTTCGATCAACCTATGCTTGATGTGTTGGAGGAAGTTAATATTCACAATGATGCTAAGATGAATGAGTATGATGATCCTATCCGCATCTTAGATCTGATTTCAATTAATCTTGATAAGGAGGATACTCTAGATGATCCTATTGATCTTAGTGATGAATATGAAACCATTGATCTTGATACTAATTTACCTCACATGCTTTCAACTCAATTTACAATTACACCTAGTATCGAGCAACATGATTCTCAAGAGGATCCTTGTTTGGAACTGGCTATTATTCCTACTGGATTGGATATAGTCCCTCTTGCGAGTTTCCCACCTTCCCTAAATGATATAAACCAAGATGGGGATAGTAGGTGATGTGCCTGATTGACTTATCATTCATGGTGGCCCTTTTTGTGTTTGCATGTTGTATTGCGCTTCTCCCATAATGTGTTTGCTAAATGTTTGTTGGACTCTTTTATACGACCCTTGTTACTTTGTTGGTGCAAGGTGATAAAGGAATCAAACCTGTTGTATAATTCCTCTATATGTATCTTTACTCTTCTATATGTTGTTTTCATGTTATTCTGTACTTGTGCTATTATTCGTAAATGTTTTCCTTGTGTAGTTTGATTGGATCTGTGACATGGTAGCACTGATTCTTTTGGTCTCCATGTTGTGGTCCAAAAATATTCTTCATAACTCTTAATTTTTCTTTCCTCCATTGTGATTGTAGTTCTACTTTATTTGGGGAATGATGTCAATTCATTTGCAATAATATCATATCTATATATACATGTTATCTTATGATCATACTGACCCCATAGTAGGTAGATCCCTTTTGTGGTCTTTGTATGTTTATGTGATATTTCCCATGATTTGTCTTTGTTTGGGGGCATCTCATAGTGGAAACATAATCAATAGAGTTGTTTATGTTTCCTTCAAATCCATTGCTCCTATTAAAGTGTTAGCAATGACTTTAAGGTGGGGGCATACGCTCTAATCACTTTTTGCACACACGCACATTCAAAATATTTTTAAAACTTAAAAAAAATTTCCCTTTATGGATTAAAGACTAATCCTTAAAGCATGGACATTTTACTTTTTAGGATCTCTTGATCCCTCTAGTTTAAATTTACATGGATCTCTTGATCCCTCTAGTTTCAAATTACAATGTTTTGATCCCTTAAGGTCAGAAGGTGTCCTTAATAATGGATCTCCCTGATGGGTTGACTAGTGAGTAGCCACATTCACTAGGTGGTTCAACTACATCTTTCCAGTTATTCTGTTTCCTTGTGTAGTTCACAATGGGACATAAGTTCTCATTGGGTGAGGTAACCACACCCTCTCTCTTTCTCTTTAACTGGTGATTTCTCTTTTATTGTGATCTTAGGGTTGATAAAGATTTAAGTCCCTTGGGGGCTTGATATTTCCTTTGTCCCATCTTGATTCCAATAAAATTATCTATTCTTTATGATCTCCTTTACCAAGAGTTTGTATTGAGTCCATACTCTTGCTAAAGTGTGGGCTAAATGTATAGTCATAAAATGGAAGAACTTCCATGGTAGACTGGTTTAGCCTTTTGAGTAAGTGCTTTGGGGTCATGTCAAGCACCTTGAATGGGTTCCTGACTTTGATCTAGCTTTATCCCCCTGTTCTGCCCCATTTCCACTTTTTCCAACCTATTTTCGACACCCCAGACTAAGAAATTGGACTTTGACCTTAGGGTCAAGGTCAACCTCAATCTTGACCTAGGTCACAATCAACCTTTTCCAGGCCCGAGGTTCAAATTTCAGAATCTCAGGGTTTCTGGATGTCGGTCTTTGGAAAAATTTAATTCCCACTTCCGGGTCAGCTGTTTCAGTCTTTGGGACAAAAAATCATAAATTATATTTAAAATAGGTCCTGTTCTAGGGGTATGGGTCCAATTGGAATTTAATTCTACTATTTTGACCTCTCTAGAACATTTTTCCCTACTTTCATATAAAAGGAAGCCTTCACCTCTCATTTTCTCTAACCATCATTATCCCACAAGCAAGAACAATCTAAGACTTGATAATTGCAAGAGCTCAATATTTGAAGAGTGAATTCCAAAGGTGAAGAAGCAAGATTTGAAGCGATCCAATTATCCATTGAAGCATTCATCTATCCTTAATCACTTCTCAATCATTCATTTTTGTCAAGGAGATTCATTGGTGGCCATTGAAGGATTCAAGCTCCATGGAGCCCTCTTGTTGAAGATTTGTCCATCCACATTCCTCCAAGCCTCTTCCAATTCAAGAACCCATTCAAGATTGGTGTTGAAGATCTACAAGAAATTGATTGAAACCATCCTACATTCTACATTCTATATTCTATATCCATTTGGAGCATCCATACTTGTGGGTTCAAGGATTCGAGTCCTCTACAAGGGCCTTTTACATGAGAAAGGTGAATTATTTCATTTACTTTGTTTATTTTTGCAATTTCAATTACATATTTGAGGTTAATTCCAAAACTGGGGTTTGACCATGGCAAACCCCTCCCCCCCAAAAAATAAACCATTTTTATTTTAGGTACAGGTTTGGAACAGCAGATCAGGATGGAGATTCAGATAACCTTTTCGGTAAACTTTCAGGATCCAAAAATAGAATTTAGGTCTGATACTTTTTAGGTCGATTCTTCCCTAGGGTGAAATCATAAATTCTAGGTCAATGGTGACATTGACTTGAGCGTATAAATTAGAACTGTCTCAAAATGGAAATAGATTTCTAGGTTTTGTTTGTCTCTGCATTTCTATTCTAGATCCGGTCTTAGATTTTTTATAAAATCAACACAAGCTTCAGAAAATAGCATTCCTTAGATCTGCAATATTTCAAGGTTAGTACATTTATCCTATTTAATCCAATTAAAGTTATCAATCTATCTAAATCTATTTCAAATTCAAATCAACCAAATCCACAAACTAGGTACTTAAGATCTTCCTTCTTTATTTGTGTTTCCAAATGGTTGATTCCTTTAAGCATTGATCCTTCCTTTTGGGTTAATTAATTTGGATCTTTCATTTTCATATCTAAGGATAGAAGGAGAGCATCTTATTTACCCCCATAACATATTCAAATGTAATGTCTTTTATGTTAAATGATCCACATTTATAAACCCTATATTTTAGATGTTACAACTTCTTAAAGGAGTATGTTCTTCTCCTTTTTCTCATCCACCATTTTAGCTAGCTCTACATTGGTCACCATCCTTGACTCTCCTATTTATTCACTAGTAGCTATAGATATACACTGACTTCCCAAGTCTTTAACTTTTTATGATAGCAATCTAATGTAACAACAAGCCTTGCTCTCCTACCTTATCCTCCACTAGGGTCTTCAATAGGCCTCTTCTTCATCCTAATTATGGTTCTTCACTAACCCTAACCTTCAAGGATCCTTTCCACAAGACCCCACTCCTATTTAGCTTGAGTACATCAATAAGAAATTCAAACTAAGAAACACCCAACCATAGTGTTCTTCTTGTCCATCTTCACAAATTGATCCAAAATTATCAAGAACTCCTCCATATGGAGAGGTAATCTAATATATGGTTAATTGGATCCTATCTAATGTCCACAAACACCTTTTTCAAATAAACCCTAAATGAGTTCCAAGAACCAAGTCAAATTCACCCAAAATAGGGCTACAAGTATTAGGCCTAATTAGGTAGTTTTTCCTAAATATCTTGCAAAACTCCTTAACAAGATGGAAAAATAGTATTGGATTCTGATACCCTTTATCAAGATCCTAAATTTTTTCTAGGCCTTACTTCCCAAAGGTGTCCGTACAATGCCTCCTATAATCATGCCAAAAAATTAGGGTTTTCAAGCATTGAGATTGTCTGCACAAAAAACTTTGTTTCTTGCCTTTAAAAACTCCTCACCAAATATTCTCCTCCAATTTGGGTCTCCTCCACACACCATGATACCTCTCCATAATCACTGATTGAAGAAATGAATTCTTTCAATCCCTCCAACTAGCTCTGCAACTTCCTGTGATCCCTAGCCATGCATCTCTGGCTCACCTAGGGAATCACATTAAAAATATCTCCCTTTCTTCCTAGGGCCTCTCCTTCACTATAAAATATGTACATGGATTCATCTCCCTAATCCAAAGGCCCATGCAAAATCCACGATGGAAAGAGGACTTATGACGCCATTTCCAGAAGTGGCTTGGTTCAGACCAGCGACTGGCTTAAAACAAAAAGAATTTACAAAACTAACTAAATTTATACAAAATAAAAATATAGCACCACAAATAATCTCAAAACACACTACTCTAACTCATGCATCCATTAAAATAAGCAATCTAATCCATAAAAACACAAAATGCTCATAATTTGTTAAATTATAACTATTCTTTCAACTACACAGTACGTACACCAAATTTGCAAACTTAACCAACCTCATCGAAATGTAAAGGGAGGCCTTATATAGGTTTCCATGATCCTATATTAGTAGTTTTAGACACTTAGAACCCTCCAATTCCCTAAAAGACACTATTTCAATAAATGTTGTCAATGTTGTCAATGACAACATTGACAACTTTTGTGCTTCTAGCATAAAACATGAAAAAACACCTCAAGAACTTAGCCAATTATCTAGTTAGGCTAATTAACCACAAAATAGGTCTTTTAAACCCTTACTTGTCCAATTTAACCCCTAGATGGATCATTTTCATTATTGCCCCAACATTAGCAATAAGGAACAAAAGAGCAACTTTGGACGTTATTGAAAATGCAATCACTAAAGACCTAAATAGACCTCCTCATATAAATCCAAACATCCTATGACCCACCTAGTCCTATTAGTTCACTAGTGGTGTGGCTAGGACCACTAAAATCAAAAAACAACATAGACTCCCTAGGTTACATTGTAGCCCTACCTAGGTTCTCTTGCACCATACTCCCCCATAAAGGAAATTTATGTCACTCCTGTGGAAAACATGTCTTTAGAGATGCCCACATTTTTGAAGTCTTCTTTTGCAATCCATGAGGTCTCTGATTCAGCCCTATTCTTCCACTTGATGAGGTGTTCCATGTACACCTTGTACCTTGTAGTCTTCTTGACTCTTAAATCTAGAACTTTGTCAGCTTCTAACTGTGGCTTGGGAGGTAATACAGTAGCCTCAACATCACCACTGATCCCTTGAATTCCTTGACCATTCTCATCTATCTTCCCTTTGAATTGTATTAATTCTTGTACATTGAACACTAGAGATATGCTAAAATCTGATGATAAGTCTATTTTGTATGCATTTGTCCCATATTTGGCTATGATCTTGCAAGGTCCCACCATCTTCATTTGAAGTTTAGTAGGGACACCTTTTTGTAACCTGGATTTGTTCAAATGGGCCATCACATAGTCGCCTACCTCAAATTGAATGTCTCTACTCTTTTCATCAACTTTGGCATTCAACTTTTGTTGACTGTCTTGGATGGTCTTCTTGACCTGATCCTGTATCTCCTTCATGGTGTGTGTGAAGTCTTCATCATTCCCACTCCTATACTCCATGCCTCCAAGATCCCTAAGCTCACACACACCTCTTGGGTGCATCTTATAAACTATCTCTAATGCACTTCTCCCTGTCATTCTATTCTTACTATCATTGTATGCATACTCTGCTTGGAGAATAACCACATCCCATGTCTGAGCATACTCCTTAGTTATGGTTATCAATTTCTCGTATGTTAAATTTATGATCCCCTTAAGTACATTAGATATAAGTAAAAGAAGCATGTTCACACCCTAGTATCTTGGTTAGAAGATGTTGAGGTTACCTGTTTCCTCGCATGGTGAAACATGTTTCCTTTCTTTCATCGATTTGACATACCCAACTTATCTCATAATTAAAACCCCTTTGTAATATGTTGTCTTTAGGAATCTCATATGGTATTCATATGTCTACTATTGGGGTTTTTGTCATCTATTTCCTTTATTTTTTTTGTCTCCTTTTTGTACTTTCAGGTGAAAAGTACTCATAAAATACAAATACCCACATCATACGAGGGAGCTTCCCCTCTCAAACATAGATGAAGGTTGTGATTAGATTGTGATCTAGTTGAATTCTCTCCAACTGTTGGTGCAGTGGTCACTTCTCATAGGGTAAACAGGGTCAGTTTTCAAGGCAAGATCATAGTGACAAATTTTTTTACCAACAATTACCTAATTCATTATTGAGTATAGGGTATCACATATACTTAAGGATGTATTTGATTAAGTTTTGATAACCATTCTTTGTACAAACATTCTGACTCTGTATGAAAATCAGATATTGTAATTTGAGATATAGTTAGTGAGGCATTGAGAATATTATCAGTGAGATAACTCAGTCAATGAGACATATGTACATCCAGTGAGGAATTATAATAAGGATATTTCACATAATATAGTGAGGCAATTTGAATGGTTTTATTCCCTAGAAGGTTTCCACTTGGGACAAATCATTATGTCGTATTCTTTGTGTGTGATGAAGGGTACTCCCCTTATTAACACAAACGCACACAACAAAAAAGAGAATAACAATGATTTCTAAGGACAAAAAATGGGCTTTCTATTATCTCCAATGAAATGAAATTATAATATTCAAAAATATAACATGCACAACCACACGGGCATTTTCATTATAATATTCTACAAGCCAGAGCCACTAGATGCATTTCCCAGAACTACCCTATAAAACCCTACAATCCTTCATTATATAGGAAATTTTAACTACCCAAGAAGGTCATAGAAATTTTAACCCTAAAGTTTGAGGCTGGACATCCCAAAGATATTGTGATGTGTAATTCTTGTACCTACAAGAATCATGCACACAATCACTCAATATGACTTTAGCTTTACATGTTAGTACAAAAATACAATTCAATTCCACCAAATTGAAATAATTAACATGTCAAAAATGTCTTATTTCTCCCTAGTTAGAATATTTACATGAATTTCATAGAATGCTCTCAGATTAAGCATGAATTCACAGAAAAATAGACAATCTAGGATGGAATATGTATGAGAAAAATGCCTAAAATATATAGAATATTGTTCAATTATGCTCCATTATTTCTCAAATGCATGAAATTGACAATTCAAATGAAGAACAGGTGAACTATATTAGCTAGAAATTGAAATTGGCATTAGTTAGCTATAAAATCACTATTCGTCTATCTAAAATGAGCTTAGAATGGCTTCATTATATAGGCTTCCTCTAGAGGGAAAAGACTCAAATTTGAAATTCTAATTTGGATGATTGAGATACATCCATGAGGGATGGTTAAGATTGAATGATTTGTGATCCATGTGAATGCCTCTTATTGGTTAGAGGTTTGAATTTTGAGGCAAGTTGAAGGAATATAAATGTTTTTATTAACTAATTCCCTTAGACATTTTCTCTTTGGTTTTTATTTGATTTAAATGACCAAGAAGAATTGTTGAATTAATGCCTCTTGGTGAGTGATCTTTGATTCTTGATTTTTGATGATTTATATAATTAAACCAATCAATTTTAATTACATAATTCTGAATAGTTTTGAATTTCTCGCCTTGGTTAGGACTTAGGGTACTAGATTTAAAATTAGGGCTCCGGAGTTCATCAGACCATTTTTGTTAGAATGAATTTAGAATAACTGAGAGGGGAGGGGTGAATCAGTTATCCTTGACTCTAGATGTAGCAAATAAAAACTTTTTGTACTTCGAATCTACTCGGTAGAAGTAGCATAAATCAACAACTTTAATCATGTAGTTTACTATCAATTGAAATTAGCTTGTAGTAACATAACAGTAAAGAAAACCATAAGTATTCACATAAGTTGACACAAGTATTTAATGTGGAAACCCAATATGGGAAAAACCACCATTAAAATGCTACCAAGTTTTCACTCTTCTAAAGTGATGCCCTGTGAGGAGCCAACCCTATAAAAGGTTACAATAACACACTGCTAGGTGTGACCTAGTTAAAGGATTTAATGACCCTATCAGGAGTGGCCTTGTTAGAGGACTTAGAAAATTCCAATCTGAATGTCACCTTGTTAGAGGATTTATATAAATGACTATTAAGTCAACTTGTTAAAGGATTTAACTGATACAATGGTAAGAAAGTAATCAGCAGTTTGTGATCTGGTACATACAACTTACTTTGCAAATTCATATCCAATTACAACTCTGATGTTAACTTACTAGGTAGCCTGCATTGTCATTTCAACCTTCTGATCCGCTTGGAATTCATCAAGCAATCACACATGCAACACTCTGCTTCTACCGTTTGCCTTCTCTGCTAGATCATGCTAAACAGTAAATCAACTATGCAAACCTTTGCATACACATTCATCCATCCACACACAATGAATAACCCCTGAGGTTATCATATACCTCTCTGTCTAGGTCAGATAAATCTTTTTCCACTTAAACAAGATCATAGATCTTAGGTTAGGTCAGATCCAATGGATCATCCCATCTTTGCACTACATTTACTACTCCAAACTAGTCTCTAATTAAATCTTGAAACCATGCATTAATTACAGTTACCCATACATTAAATGATGTGGATCAATCTTTAATGAACATTACATATCCCAATAAGATCAACTAAGTCGGGCAGAGATCTCAAATCTCATCATTAATCCAATTACTATAAGTCGGCCAACATCATTGTTTCCACTCAGCAATTTCAATGGTGCTCGGCATTGAGCAACATTTTGCTCATCACAAGCAACTTTACTTGGCACAAGCAACTTTGCTCATCATAAGCAACTTTACTCGGCACAAGCCAAACTTGCTCAGCACAGAACAGCTAGAAAAACTATCTTTGAAGGATAAACAACTAATTACTTTGCCAAAGTGCCAACTGATCAAGTACCCTTTGAATTTCCTTAACGCAACCATTCACTTGGTCTTCTTGTTAAATCTTCTTCATCAATAATATATATGGTACTCAAATAGATAGTAATAGTCTCACCAGTAAAGGTTTGACATCAATGAAAAAATAACAATTGCTTGCAGTGTCACTTTCCAACAATCTCCCTCTTTGGCATTGATGGAAACAAAAAATATTTAAAACAATGATTTAACAAGCATAGTTACCAACCAATCCAAAAATTCACCTGTGTTCCTTGATATGAACAAATATTCATTAATGTCTTTAGCTTCATTCTGATTTGTATCTGTAAAACATTTCTCCCTCTGTGTCTAATCATCTATAGACTCCCTCTGAGTAGATAATCACTTTAATGTTTTCAATAGTAACTTCTGCCTCTATGTAATCTTTCTCTCTTTGTAATTTCTCTTTCTCGGCTTCTTCCTCTTTATAGGTAACCTCTCCCTATTTGACAACAATGCCAAAGATGTCAATATCTTTATCATGTAGATCTTCAGTATCATGTTGATCTTGTCACCTTCAGTATGACTAATTTTTCTCTTCTATCCTTGTTCATCTTCACAACTTTAGCCAGCATCCTAAAGTGTGACTTATTGTGCATCAATCTGTTAGATTTTATGAATGAAATATTTGACGCAACAGTACCATACAGAACTTAATTAGCCTCAGTTAGGGGACTCACCCCCAATTTACCTCGTAGATACTCATAAGCATCCTTGGGTAGTGATTTTGTGAATATTTTTTCTAATTGTTCTTTAGTCTTCACATAATCCAATCTCACTTCTTTACTCTGAACTAGCTCCCTCAAGTAATGATACTTGATAGCTATATGTTTGTCTTTGAGTGCATCACAGGATTTTTAGAAATATTAATAGCACTTGTATTATCATAATATATGACAACTAGGTCAGTGATTTCTTCCTTCATACCTTTCAATAGTATCTTCAACCACATAATGTTAGAACTGTTAACTGTTGCTGCCATATACTCAGCTTCAGTTGTAGATTGTGAGGTGCAGTTTTGTTTCTTGCTTGTCTAGGAGATCGATTTCTTACCTAAAAGAAATGCTCCACTAGTAGTGCTTTTCCTATCATCAAAATTTCCAGCCCAGACAGAATCAATGTAAACTTTGAGTTCAAACTTGTCATTCTTTTTGTAGTATAGACCATAGTCCTCAGTTCCTTTCAAATATCTCAGAATTCTTTTGACTGCCATCATGTGAGTTTCCTTAGGATTAGC
>MU226838.1:1545004-1570155 GCA_018584345.1 Thuja plicata | reverse complement strand
TTCCCCTTTCAAATATCTTGTCTCATGGTGTTGGATCTTGAAGCTTTCTCTCTCCTATCTTATGGTAATATCTTTTCATGCATTAACTCACTTAGATTCTTTCCTGGTATTGCTTATTTACATATTTATTTTTCCATTTCTAACATGGTATCAGCGTGGTTTAATCTTTTTTTTTGATTGTTTGCATGAAGGTACGATTCGAAGGAGACTCTTGAGAGAGTATTGAAAAAAAAATTGAATTTTTTTTGGGTTTGGTTGGTTTACCGCCAAACCTGATTTATCTTTTATACTTGCATGCTGGTTTTTTATTGATCTATCTTATTTGATCTACAGGATTCAAGATTTTAATCTCTGGTTTCCTACAAGGTTTCATAAATCTAGTTTATAGATCTTTGCTAACTTTTTGTTCATTATCTGCAGATGCTTATATTTATCTTGTGTTGATCTTAATATGTTTCTGTAGCTTTATATATCTCTGTATCCTAGAAATTTATCTCAGCATATATTTTTGTATGATCTTTGTTCTCTATTTATTCATCTCTGTATATTGGTTAAATCCTTGTTTTTTTTTCAGCGCTATATTTACATATATCAGAACATACTTCAGTCTTTCTATATTATTTATCATATATTTTGATCAGCATTGTTGACTGGATATTGAGCATTGTGGATTACACCTTGATCAACATTCATTTCAATATATATATCTGCATTATACTAACATATTTCTAAAAAAAATTCTGTCATCAATATTTTATTTCAGACCTCTTGCTAATGTTTTCCTCTGGTAAATGTCTACAAAAACCATCCTTTAAACAAGAAGAGTCATTCTTTTGTGTTTCTGTGTTTCTGTGTTTCTCTGAGATTCGGGGTGTTTCTGTGTTGCCTTGAATGGTGGTTAGTACATTGATGCAGCGTCCTCGATCGGTGGTGAGCAAGGGTTTGATTCCTAGAGGCCGTTCCCAGCCTTTGATCACAATATGTTCACGCATGCACCCTGTATCAACAGAAATCTTGGCATTCTTGGCCTGCCGCGCCAGTGCTTGTGCTACTTTCAAGTTTGGGGTTTGCAAAGAAGGTTGGTACTATCACTGCATTGGATTTGATCCTCAGACATTTGCTATGTTCTGCTTGCTCTATGCTATGCTCTTCTCTTCTTTGATTTGCGCTTTAATGGATAGAATTCCAATGAGAGCCTGTTGGTTCTGAAGAGGCACGGCCAGTAGCAGGAGCAGCATCATCTTCATCATAACTATTCAGTGAGATTTTCTGACCTAAAAAATGGCAAAGGGGGAAATGTCAAAGGTGAGCTCTGTGGTCTCTGCTCCAAGTATGAAAAACCCTAACCCTAAGCAATCCAGCCCTCCTTT
The DNA here is from genome assembly GCA_018584345.1 of Thuja plicata. NCBI lineage: Eukaryota > Viridiplantae > Streptophyta > Pinopsida > Cupressales > Cupressaceae > Thuja > Thuja plicata. The sequence goes on along the minus strand of MU226838.1, from coordinate 1,568,785 downwards.
ATCCCACGCATCCTCAATAGATTAACTCTCCCTGTATTTTTTTTCTTCCTGCTGCCCACGCAGCTTGCCTTACCTTCCTTCGTGTTGTATGGGATATACTTTTCCTCCAAAGTCAGCAAGACCCTCTATGTGAATGGACAGTCCCCAGGTTTATCTAGTGCCCCTATTGCAGCTTTAACTCATACATCCAAAGCCTCTACCATTTTAGCAACCACAGATCGAAACCCAACTCGCCCACACAATTTTCTGCGCGAGAGGCCAATGCGAGGTTTAACAGGTAAAATGTTAGCGAAACCTCCCTTGTTCTTCTTCTGCACAACTATTGGTTTCAGCATATTCTTTCCTTTTCCTGCCTTCTACGGTCATCTTATGGTCTTTTTCCATTTCTTACTGTGTTTTCCCTACATGGAGTAATTTTTATCTCTGTCTCTGACAGCATTAATTCATTTCTTGGTTCATAACATTGTTCTGGTCTCTTGCAGACTCTTTTCCTCATAGGTTCTGGTTCTCTCATTCCTCATTTTCTTATTATAGCATTTAGACCAGAGATTATTATTACCTTATTTATAACTGTTCATTTCATTTCTGTGGCAGCATCTCTTCATTATATCCTATTTCTGATTCTTTCTGTAGGGTTCTTATTATTAGATTCTTGGTTTATTTTCAGTACATTCCTTTGCATATCATTTAACATTGTCGATTCCTTTCTACATTATTCTTTTACAAGTTCATAATTAGATTCTTTATAACTGTTTACTTCTATTTCATTAGTTTTTTTTTAAATTTAATCATTTTGTTCATATCAATAGTTTAATCTTTATTAAAACCATGGTAGAGTTTTTTTTAAAGAAACCTTTAATTTTATCTCATAAAAGTTCCTCTATATAAACCACGTAAGAAATGAATTTAAAATTTAAAAGTTCCTTTCTAACCTTAAAAATAACTTGTCCTTTTTTCTTATATAAATCTTTAATAGTAAGGAATTTCAGATTTCTTTTTTTTAACAAATCAATTTATAAATTTAATTTATTTTTTTAAAATAGTATAATAAAGGTAGCTATTTGCTTTTTTAGAAAACAGATTCATTTGTTTTATTTAATAGATTTCATTTCAAAAAAATTTAAAAATTGTTTAAAGTCTTTTGTATTACTTGTTTATAATAAGAAATTAAATATTTCTTTAAAACTATTCAAATCTTCATTAACATCGTGTTAAATTCTATTTTAGAATTCTTTGACATTACTTTATCACTCTTTCTAATCTGTTATTGTTTAATTATATTTATTTTATTCCTTTTCTTTACGCTATTGTTCCACTTTAAAGTTTTTAATTCAACTTTCCATTCAATTTTATTGATCAATTTTTTTTAACATTTAAAATTGTATTCTTAAATTTTAATTTCAAGTTTAATTCAATTTCTTTGTTTCAATATTAACCTTGTTTAACAAATTTAATATCAAAGTTCAAATATTTGTATATTAACACTTCTTCAAACCTTTTTACCAGTAAGTTTGTTATATATTTCCTTATTAGAATTTTTAGTTTCTTATAAAAAGCTAAGTTTATTTCATTTTTCCAATATCCCTATATTAGGTAAAAAAAAATTTGTATTACACTTTTTGTGTGTGGGTAAAATATGGTACAAATGAATTTTTCTAAAAAGGAAAATATATTTGATCCCATTCACCAACATCATTGATATTTCTAAATTATAATTGTTCAAGTATTGTGAGTTATCTAACAAAATTGTATCTATGATTATTATGAAAAGTTTAGCTGACTCCTTGGTATAAGTTGAATATAGCTTGATCATGGCTTTGTCTTATAATTTTGTGAGTGCATTTCAATGTGGTTAAAACTCAATATGATTTCATGCATATGTAAAACATATTTTTTGTCATTGATGTTATCAATACTTTTTATAAGCTTCTCGCTTACTCCTTGTTTAACATTATGTTAAACTGACTTTCTCGTTAAATTGATTTTTCACTTTTAACTGTCATGCACTTTAAACTGATTTGCACTTTAAACTAACTATTGCCAATTGATTGCTCGATCCTTGCTTTGTTCACTTATTCATTTTTTTTCTGGAAACATGTTTTCGTTCTTTCATTTATTTCCGTGGTGGGCCCATCCTTTCAATATCCACACTTATGTTCACCTTGAATAGAGATTTTAACTGATATCAATTAATTTATGCTTATTCCTCTTCCAAATATTTCTTATTTATCTCAATTATTCAGGTTTATGAGTCATCTTTCACTATTGCCTTCTTTTTTCTATGATTTGATTCAATTGATCTATCTGCACATAGTTGCAGTTTTTATAGCATCTCTTTATGCTCTTGGTAGAAATTTTTATGGTTTGATACCATTCTTCTATATTTTTTTTGTAAGTTGCATCGGGAGCCCTTTTTTCAAGGTTAACTATGGTGGACCTGACAGTTTTTAACTGACTCATAGTTGCTTTATCTGGCCCGTGGAGTATCACTCCATCCTATAATTGGTGTGCACTTACTCAATGGAGTTTCCCTCCATTTGTTCCACTTTTTTCCTCAATGCGAGATGATATTTTATGGGGATTTCCCCTTCAAAATTCTTTGTCTTCCTAGTTTATTCTCTTAGGATTGCTTAATTCATGGTATGAGTTTCACTTTGACTATATAAGGTGACGCGAGTACCATATCTTGGGGCACTCCAATATAGGAGACTCTTGTTTGAAAAAGTTGTTTTGACCCATCTTGATCTTCTTCCTCATGGCAATGATGTTCTTGTCCATGATGGATTTCTTATTTGAAGGCAATATGTTGTTTCTCCTCATAAACCTCTCCTTGATCTACATCTATTATCATGCTTGGCATATTTAGAATCTTAAGTTGACCTAGTGCCTATGGCACATGTGTTATCTTTGTCTCTCTTATATTTCTTTGATCAATATACTAATGTGAAAATGTTCTGCATACTTTATTGTTTAGATCGTGAGTTATGCAGGTTGTGGATTTGCTACCCATTTACTTGCAGTGAGATGACTCATTAGTGGACTGTCTATATCCATGTAATTGACGCAATGTTGATGCAAGTTTCATTAGTTGGCCTTGTCTGTGGTCATTTGTGCATTAGTATGTTCCTTTTATGAGAGATTTATTATACCTATCATGTTCATTTTGAGCTTATGATTTATTTTAGATATCATGTTAACTCCATTGCATGTTGGTGAACAAGTACATTTATCTTTATTCCTCTATGAGAATTTATTATAATCACTCAACTTGAAAGATTTTCTAACTTGTATATAAGATGAAATTCTACTTGTGGATAGTTTTCTTGTTCTTGTTTCTATGTTTCTTTTTCAGGTGATTATTCAAGGCACATCCAAAGGACCCCTATTCTCCTATCAAAGACTAATGTACCATATGGCTTCTTGCAAACTTGAAGACAATCAAATTACTTCATCTTGAAGATCAAGTCGCAGATTGTTGTAAATTAAGGGTTTAATACCTTTTTTTTGTAAAACCCCAAGTAAAGATTAAAGGGGGGTATTAGAAATTAATCTTTACTTGCATTATGTAAGTAGGAGATTCGTATGGAATCCCTACACCTATTTTGTCCTCTTGTGAGGATAATTCATTTTATGTATCTTTTATTATCCCTTGGTTGTATTATTTAATTGGGATAAACCAAGGTATCCCTTAGATTCCTCCTTAAGAGGTTATAACACAAGTGGCACACACTTTATGAAATGTGGCATACATAGATATGGGAGTTACCATGCAACTCCTTTCTCACATCTCTATTAAAGAGATGTCTCTTCTTCTCTCCTTAGACTGGTGAGGTTTCTTCCTCTTCTCAACTTCTGTATGAGCAATTCTCTCTCTCTCTCTCTCTCTCTCTCTCTCTCCTTAGGATTTTCATGCCTCATTCATAATGTCACAAGGGGTTTTCTTTGCTTTCCCCTTTCAAATATCTTGTCTCATGGTGTTGGATCTTGAAGCTTTCTCTCTCCTATCTTATGGTAATATATTTGCATGCATTAACTCGCTTAGATTCTTTCCTGGTATTTCTTATTTACATATTTATTTTTCCATTTCTAACATGTTTATATCACATGTCTTGTTCATAATACAGGTTTTCTTCTTCACCATTGGCATCATGAAACATATCAAGAAACCACTGATCAAACTTTCTCCATGATGAGATGGATTGTGTTGGTAGTGATTCATATACTTGTCTGGCATTATCTTTTAATTTCCTAACAAATAGCCTCATCACCTGATCCTCTATATAAACCTCATAATATTCTATGAATGTATAAAATGCATCCAAGTGTTGTAGTGTTGATTCATCCCATTCTCCATGGAACTTTGGTAGAAGTTGTGAAATTTTAGGGGATAGCTTATTTGGGATGCATTGAAATCTCCTAAGATCCAACGTCCTGATACCATCTGGAATAAAAGGATTTCTTTGAAATGATGGATACATTTGAAAAAACAATCCACCATCTCCTTTTGAGTCTTCTCCCTCAGTAGAGTCACTAACTGAAATACTTTGTTCAATAGATTCACCACCTCCTTATCAAAAGGAAAATACTTACTGTCTTCTAAGTTCTTTTCTCCCACTAGAGTCTTAAATATATCACCACAGCTTCTAGGTGAAATACAAAAATGTTCTTTTGAACAAGTCCCCAGCAGAGTCGCCAATCTATTGGTGCTCAAATCAACAGATTGGATTTCCTATGGAATTTCCAATCCAATGCTTGGAAACCCAAGTGATTTGGCCAACTAACAAGTCACAACCAAGGCAAGGTTGGAACTTTTGCAATTCTGGCTCTAGAAAACCAAGGCTGGTAGGCCTTTAACTTGACTTATCCTTCAAGTTACAAGGCTTTTTATAGCAGATAAGTAACACTTCAACCTTCTCTCTCAAGTATGGCAAGGAACTTGAAATAAATCTAACTGAAAGCAATATATCATGAACTATAAATTGAAATAATTTAATTAATTGAAAGAATGTTTAGTAAATGTGTCTATAATTTGAAATGAACAAATAGATAAGATATCACAAAACTATAAACAATGAACTAAATAACTATAATCCAAATAAACAAGAAAGACCAGTGCCTTAATCAACCATGGGCAATAGAGTCCTTATCATTCCAATCTTATGTTCAACCTCAGAGATAGTTTTACAAGAAAACTTATCACTACAAAGGTGTTATGAAATGTACATGCAACCTAAAACAAATTCAGAGATATTTCAAAAGGGTAATACTTCTTAGATGACAGCCCAATTGACTAAGGCCTCAATCAATAGAATTTAACCATGCAAAATGAGAAAACCAATTGAAAATATAGACTATATTAAATCAAATCAAGAAGCATGCACATCAAACTATCACTTTGAAGAAGTTCTATTGGTTTATCTGAGGGACTAATTGTAAAATTATTAATGAAACAATTGTATATATGAAGAAAAAAGACTTATCTTTATTGAATTTAAAGAAATAGTACATCCAGGTCCATGTTATAGTTGTTGATCCAAAACTATCCAATATGTGAAATTATATTATTGTATTGCCTTCTCTTTACATTTTACATTATGTATGTGTGTGTGTGTGTGTGTGTGTGTGTGTGTGTGTGTGTGTGTGTGTGTGTGTGTGTGTGTGTGTGTGTGTGTGTGTGTGTGTGTGTGTGTGTGTGTGTGTGGCTTTCACACCTCTTTAGGGTGAAAAGACACAACTCATAAAAAATTATTTTGGAAAAACAATAAACTAACTAAAAAATAACTACCTAACTTTCGGATTTGGCTTTGGTCAAAAATCCAAAACACCTCATGAAAAGCTAATATGTCTGCTAGAGATAGGAAATTTCATTTCTCGAACTGGGTCATTTTTAGATTTTTAAAATTCGACCATCTTTATCCTCTGTCAAAATAATCTTTGTAGCAGGTCTAAACTCCAGCATTTTCTGAAGGCTTCAATTAGTTAGCTCTATTTATTTGTGTCATAAAGCTTCCTTCCTTTGATCTATTTTAGTATGGAGAAAATAGCTTCTTGATAATGGATTGGGAATTCTAAACTATCAAAATTTAGGGTACCACCAAACCTCTGGTTCCTCAGGCTATTCATTGTTTAATTACTTCTTTAACAATAGTGATGAGCCTATGCCAGTTTCAAACCCTTGGACTTGCGGATTAGCTAGGTTAATAGTTCCTGACATCTTTGTAGATGTTGATTTCATTCTAGAATTGGCCAGTCATTATGATACCCTGACCAAGACAATTAAGAGGGATGATGGAAAACCCTTACTTACCTTGGACTGAAATTCTTTCATGAAGGCCTTCAATGTATACTACCCCATGGCCACTAAAATAAACTTGAAGAGCCCAAAGAATAGGTATACCAGAGAGTCTTGAATTACTACCAAATTGATCAAGGAACACCATCTTCCTATGAAAATTAATACTTACATAGCACCCTTTCCAGGAGAAGCCCCATATTTTTACAAGGACCTGAATTTGTACATCAAATACATATCATATGCACTATGTAGAGTGTTGGGAAAGGATGCAGGAGTAGAGAAGATTACCTCAGATATTTTAATGATGGTGTTGGACATGCAAAGCTTTCATAGCACCTGTAACTATGATTAAATCCAGTATATCATAGACCAGATGCATCAGGGGTTTGTAGACACACAGAGAAAGAAGGATCATCCAAAATATATGCATTACTCAATTCTTATGCATTTGATCTTGTACTACAATTTCCCACTCATGAATTGTTAGTATCTGTAGCCACAAAGGTTTCATGATGGCCAGGACAACCTTGTTCAATTTTGGTTTAGAGTATGGAATTACACCTCAAGAGAATAGGAGTTTTGTGCTTTTGAAAGTTGGATAATCTATCCAATTCTTAAATGCTTAGGTGTTGATAAGAGTAGATTTCCTGTCAAGGTAATACAATTATTGAGGCCCGTCCAATATCTTGATAAATGGCTAGGAAACCATAATTGGGGAGACTTCTACTATGATAATAAATTCACACTGATAAGGGTATATGGATGTACCCACCCTCCCCATATATTTCCATTTCATGTACCACCAAGGATAGCTATAATGGGATTTATAAGGCAGCTCATTTTTACAGACAAGGAGCATCTGGCACCACACTGGAAGGGTACATTTACCCCTAGGTAGTTCAAGATCTATAGTTTTACTATTGGAAAGAGGGCTCTAGACCCTGTGAATAACTGGATGAACCATTATAGGATGAATGTTACCTTGTATAGATATGTTGATATAGAGGGTTTCATCCTTAGTGCTAAAAAGTTGCTGACACCAACCATCCCTTACACAAAAGACCATGAAGAGTGCATAGAGGAAGATTGAATCAGAAATATTCTAGAGGATGAGAAGGTGGAAAAGAGAGCATTAAAGTTCAATGAACTTATGGATCTGGAGAGGCAGGTAAAGAGAAAAGGTTTAACATTTGGGGGGTTCTTCCCAAATATGCCTTATTTGAAAAGGCTAGATGCTATGATTGAATCTCATGCTCTCTTATGTAATCAACTAGAGGATGCATTAGTGGTTCTAGAGAAAGGTCAAAAAGGGCACTCATCATCAGAATATGATGATGATAGTGATGAATATTATGAACCTGGTCCCCCTCCAGACAATCAAGTAGTTGCAGAAGAGCAGGAAGCTATGGGAGAGGATATCATTGACCTAACAGAGGTCTCAGAGAAGGAAGTAACAAATGAGCCCCCACTCAAGAGACAAAAAATGGAAACAGGGGAACCTTCTCGAAAGAAGAAGATAGGTAGAATTGGATCCCTGATAACTGGAAATACACACTATGACCACTTATTGAGAAAACAAATCAGGGTAGACAAACAATTGCAAAAGGATATAGAAGAAGAAGAGGAGTTACCTCTTAGGACCTGTGTAGATGAGAGGCCGATTCATCAGGATGAATTCCTAAAGGATGACAACTTTGTAAAGATAAAGGAATTCAAATATTTCCTCATTTGGAACAAGAAACAACAAGTCAGAAAATAGTTGCAATTGGTAGGTGGTGATCCATTCACCCAAGAAGCTCTACAGACATTGTAGGATTATGATCCTGAATCTGAGGAAATCACACCAGAACCAGCAAGACAACTAGTCAAGGCCAGTGGGATGTAATTAGTGGAAGGATGGGACTTGTCTTCAGCTTTTATAATTGACCAGATAAGAAAAAAACTTGATGTCAAGCTGTCATCAAAAACACAGGTTGGGGATATGATAAGAGGGTTTGGATATAACCCTAAATCCCATGCACTTGCAATGTGGAGCTTAGCTCCTAAAGATCAAAAGCCATCTCTTCTAAAATTTTAGGAAAATATGGAGGGAAATAAGATAATCTGGTTAGTCCATAATACAGGAGATTTGGAAATATCCCAAGTGCTAACTCACTTTTCCCAGCTCAATGAGGATAAGGTAGTCCAAATGTCGAAAAAACCACAGAAACTCACTAGTGATACTAGTGATATTGTTAAAGATAGGGAGTTGGAAATTGTAAACATCAAAGAGAAAGAAAACCTCATAGTTGAGCTTACTAAACAATTACTAGAGGTGACAGAGCCTGCCCCTATTGAGCCAAAAGAAGTGATGGATATTGAGATCCAAATAGAGGATACAAGGGAGATAGTTGTTGGAACATAGCTTGAGATCAGAGAGCACAATAGTGTTGTTTTGGGAGCATTGACTTCAATTTTGCAGCATATAATTGACACCATCAAAGATAAAATTGATGTGGTGTATGGGGCCTATGGCAAGTTTCCAGGCCTACAAGTAGAGGTCACTAGTTTTTTATCAATTTTGCATCCATACTATTCGACCTAGTCTGGTAAGACATCACTTTTTGAGCGGTTGGCATCTGTACAACCATTAAGGCCAGATTTACCAAAAATAGTAACTTTGGTTGGTACAGAGATAGAGCAAATTGGGGCCACCTAGTCCTTATTCAAAGGGAAAGAAAATCAGATTGAGGCTAGGCTAAATATGTTTAGGATAAGTTATAATAAGTTTATACCTCCCATTAGAACTGAGGATGATCAAATCAAGTCATTAGGGCTATGGGGATCAGAATTTGATCATGTGCTTCCCTATATATATATACATATATATATATATGTATATATATATATATATACATATATATATACATATACATATATATATATATGTACATAAATATATATATATATATATATATATATATGTATATATGTATATATATATATATATACATATATATATATAAGGAGAATTAGATGTGGAGAGGTACAACAAGATTCTAGATGAAGCAATAAAGGCAAAGACATATTGCAATAAGTTCATCTCAGATGTGAAAGGCATAATAGATGCTAGGTGTGAAAGGCAGAAGGCTCATCTTGAAATTATTCAGAACTTTGAGTGGCCTAAAGAGGAGGATTTGATAGCATGGGATATCATGACAAAGCCCAAGAAAAAGAAGCCTATCATAGTTGACTTGGATGCCATGGATGAAGATTAAAGGGGACACATGGCACCTGTTCTATGAGCATAGGAAGGTTAGTAATCTTAAAGAGATTAGTGTAAGTTAGCCTGAATTGGCGATCACTACATCTTATTAAAACTATCAGATGCTATCCTGAACATATGCAGACAAAGGTATCAACTTCCACAAGAATACAAAGAAATATTAGATCTTATTATTTATTTTTGTCCTCCCACCGCTTGGTGTTTTCTTGTCTTTTGCCTCTTTCTGTATTTTTAGGGTTAGCTATTCTAAACCATCTGAGGCTTGTAGCATCCTTATCTTAAGGATTCCAAGATGGTTTAGGCCTATAAATATTTCTCTCCTATCATTTTGTAGGGGGTTGGAAGTTTGGAAGAAATTGAAAAAATTATAATTGAAAATCAATGAAATATATTACAAGGCATACTACTAAAATTTGTCTAAGCCTTTGTATTATTTGTCTATCTATATGTATTTGAATCTTTGAGACATTAATACAAAGATTTGCAATCTCTATTCTGCATCTTGGATTGTCTCTTTATATTGTTGTTACTGCTCTTGTATGTTTATTTGTAAGGAACTTAGGCATTCTGATCATAAGGTGGTTGTGCAGTCATTTGTAAGCTTCTTCAAGGAAGGATTAATTTTTTCAAGTGACCCTAGAGAGATTAGAAATAGTCTAAGGATCTGATGATATAGTTTTAGACAGAGGATAATCTGTAAGGCATTTTATCTTTGTTTGCATGTATTTTTTTAATCACCTTACTGTGGAATTATACCAGACATTGACTCATAACCCAATGGTTAAGGCACTGGTTTTATAGTTGGCTAAGTAATTGGTCATTGTCCAACCAGTTTTTAATCTATCAAATCATTCACATATTTCAAATATATACATTCCATTCAAGTAATTGTGTTCAAGGAGTACAATTTAATCTAATGATTCCTTAGAGAGAGAATCAAACTAGTTTATCCATCTTAAGGTTCATCTGAACTAAAAAAAGAAGAAGGATTAGAATCCTGATTACCTTACTATTTTCTATCATCAGAATATTAGTATGGCTTTTTAAACTCTGTATTATGATGTTCTTTATTATTTGCAAATTCATCTTTCCCCTGATTCATTTGAAGAATTTAGAAAATTAGTAAGAAGATAATCCACTTAAAAGATATTGTAAATCAGTAGTCATTCATAGGTAATACCTGCCTAAGTTAGTGGATCTCAACAAAGGAGGTGATAATAGGTATCCCCAGATATTATCTAATTATCCTCATCAATTAGCCTTTCTCTTGTATGAAATAAGATTTTGTTTTCAAGCACATCAGTATTCTATCATATCAAGCTTGTGCTACAAGAAAAGGAGCTAACACGGCTGACCTTCAAATCCTCCAACCCTTATGTATGTGAACCTTCTGAACTGGATAAATAAACTCCCATAAGTGTTAATGAAGCTGCTATTTTCCTTTGATATTGTTTTCTCAGTTTTCCCCTGCAACTCATAGACCAATCTCCCAGAAAAAATTATGTTTACTTCCATGAAATTATCAATGTAGAACTCCTTTTAAAAATGAGGGTAATAGTCATATACCTTCATATTTAGAACAGGAAATTCATGGAAGAGACCTTTCCATTCCCTGGTGCATGCCAACACATAGAATAAATATGAGGACATGTGAAAACCACTACTTCCTGAGAAATTTTCCAGTTGATGATGAAATTTATCTGTAATGGTGTCAACCCAGTCAATGAATTTTTGGCCACCAAAGGGTTTTCTGAATGTAGAAATACATCCAATCTTGCCAACAATGTGTGTTGGTTCCCCTTGATTATATTGAGTAATATGACTAGTTCCCCAACCTCTGGTTTAAAATGGTCTATAGTCAGAGGTTTAGGCACCCTAGACCCTCCTTTTTATGCTTTTAGCAGCCAATTTTATGTAATTTCATTCTTATACACTTGTCATTGGGTTGAGAAAATAGACTGAGAAGAGGTAGTAGTCCATCCCTCATAGGGATCTTTCTCAGGAATACCCATTTTTGTTTGAATAACATCCCTAGTTATGAAAACTAATGGGCTCCCATCTATTTTCTTGATAAATTTATCTTCCCTACTATAACACTTAGAACATTCTACTACCAGCTCAGGGCACATAGTCGCTATGGAAAATGCAACAACTTCTGCCAGCCCACTTCGAACTATTTTATCTATCATTGAACCTAGGACTGGGTTTTTAATTTTGTTTCTAATTTCTTCTAATGCTCCTGAATGTATGGATATGTCATCACATTATGATAGAGAATTAATTAGGGAAGAGGTGCACCCAAAATTTGGGAGTGAAGGATTCATAGTGAACCCAGATAATGACACAAATAAAGAGAAAACAGAGAAACTATATAGCTTTCGTTATTGTAGAATTACAACAGCTTCAATCTTGAAAAAGGAGTACCAAGGAAAGACAAATGACCTGCTTTTTCACACAATTTCCATGAGCTCTAAGAAATAAGGTGTACCTCATCTACTCTGATATTTTTACCTCTACCAGAAGAGTTTTTATCGTGATAGAACAAAAATGAATGTCACTCCTCTATTTATTTTACTTACGCCATACGCGGGTGCCACATTCTCTGCTAGCTGTCATTTCCATCACATCATTGTCACATCACCGTCACCTTTTCCTCCTCTCAACTTGATAGCATCACTTGAATAATGAACTTTGGACTAGGCAAGTTTGAAAGTTAAGTTCAAATTGGGACAAGACGCGACTACCCCTTGGCATGTTTTTAAAAAGATAAAATGAGCGGTAAGAAAGATAAACAAAAAGATCACTTACAAATAAAGAAAGTTGTAAGGTGCAGTTGAACTGTGAACTTTGAACTAAACTAGTTCAAGATTCAAATTCAACAGACAAACAGCCTTTGCAAAACATGCCACTTAGTTTACATGAAAACAACAAAAGAGAAACATACTGCGGGGTGTTATTGAACCTTGAACCTTGAGCTAAGCTAGTTCAAGATTCAAGTTCAACTGACAGGAAGAACATGCAAAGATGATAAACAACCCAAGTGAAGCTCGTAAAAGATTTAAAGGGGATTTTTGAGAGAAATGATTAATGAATGAAAAGAAAAAATTAGGGGTAACAACATATTTGTAAATTGATAAAGGTACTCTTTTGATGCGAGGACCATATCCTCACATCCTTTCTATGATAGATACATTGTCTGTGGAAGATAGGAGAAACATTATACACTACGGTCTAGGTTGTTTTCTAGATATGCCTAAGTATTAGATCAATAGGGGACTATTGACCACTTTGATTGAGAGATGGCACTCGGGGCATAATTCGTTCCATTTTCACACCGGCAAGATCTTTGTGACCTCAGAGGATGTGTGTGAGGATTTTGTGCATTCTTATTATGGGAGATTTTCCATAGTATAATTTTACAGGACCTCCTTGTATAGACATAGTAATTCGAGTGTTTCAGGATCCTTTGATCATAGACAGACACATTACCTAGGAGTGTATGGACAGGCAGTATGCGGCCCTTCCTACAATGTTGGATGGATTGATTGGTGGTTTTCTCATTCCTAATCTAAGCGCACAGGGGTTTTCTATTGGTTGGTGTAGAATATTAGAGGATTTGAGTCAGACTCCACAGAGGATGGTTTTGGGTATCTGTCTCCTTGCCCATTTATATCATGATTTACATCAGGTGGTCTATCGACAAGATAGATCGATGTGTGTTAGACTAGTTATTTTTTAGATCTAGGCTTGGGAGCACATCTGAGTTATATGTACAGTGGTAGTGCAGTCTCAATAGTAAGATGAGCCTTATGTATACATGTATGGTGGAGATATGGTAAAGCCCTATCTAGGTGACCTTGCTTACTCATGATGGGCTATAGATGACATGACAATAGTTATCTGGCAGTCATACTTGGATTTTGAGGAGTGGGCTAGAAATGCTCAAGAGATGTGTTATGTATGCACAGAGTGATATTTGATTGGTCATGTGCCATATATTATTGAGAGGTTCCTAGTTACCCGCGTGCTGAGATAATTTGGTATAGCACAACTGATGCCACAAGGAGTTGTAGAATATGCCTAGACTCGAGATGAGGAGTCACAGTGGGGACCATGTTTGAGATATGATACTACATACCATGATCATCATTATTTGGGACTTTTTTAGTGGGATTATTCTCCCAATATCATAGATGTGGGCATGACAGCTGATTAATCTCAGTACTTTGTGCAACATCCTTTTCCATGGTTTACTTCTCCTAATGAGGTGATACATGCCATGGTAGATCCTAGAGATGATGGCGGTGATGATGATAGGGGTGTTGGAGTAGTGAGAGTACCCACTTACAGAAATTGTATCAGCAGTGGTGATGATAGTAGTGGTAGGGGTGGTAGAGACAAGTTAGAGTGAGATTCACAGGTCTAACTCAACCATCTACCTCTCAGGTTCCTACATCTTCACAGGCTCGTTCCTCTTCTAAATTCACTCTTGTTGTGTCCTTTGTTCATATTCCTAATTTATCTCAGATACCATTAACAACATAGAGATTATCTTTGGTACAGATGTCCTCTACATTTATTATTCCTTTTTCTTCACTGATTCCACCAGTCACATAGATACCCACACAACCAAGGGTTACCAGGATTGTTACTCTAGGTGTGTAGTCTGGTATTCAGATAGTTCAACATATAGATATACCCCAACATATGGGTACAGGTCCCACAAGTGTACAAATAGGTCCTCTTCCTCAGAGAGGTATAGGTATAGGCATTCCTTCACAGATAGGTGCACCTCCATTAGGTACAGGTGATGTTGTGTTGATTTCTTGTCTATACAGAGAGAGAGAGAGAGAGAGAGAGAGAATCTACATATGTGTATAGTTATATTACATACACAGGTAGAACATAGAGATAGGGCCTTTCCTAGATCATAGAGATGTTGCCTCACAGCACAGTTGAGTCTCCTAATTTCAGGAATCATATTTTGCAGCAATGTCTGATCCTACTACTAGAGTCACACCATATTCATAGGTAGCAACCCCCTCAGAGGGTGCGCTGACTATGAGTAGATTTGATTTGCCTCCACCAAGACCTCCTATGGATGATGTTCATAGTCATTCATGATTACCACTAAGCATTGATGTCTCTTTTGATGCTGTATAGATACTGTTAAGTTTTTAGGATAGCTGCAAATGTAATAGCACTCTATATTTTATGTGTTTTCCAAACGCAACAATCTCTCTTTCATTTATATTGGGAACGAGGCTAGGAGAAACATGTCCCTTCATGGAACATGTCTATTCAGTATTATTTATAAGAAAGGACATGCCTCTTCCCATTAATTATAATTTAATCAATCTTATAATGTTTCATCAATCAATTATTAATTAAGAATAATATAATAATATAATATTGAATATTAAATTTCGTATGATTAATAATAATATAACATATATAGTATATTATTATTAATCAACATATATTATATGTATTATAATGATCATATGACTGAAGCTACAAACATTAACACTCCCTCTTAGCTAGGGAGGATGATCAAACAGAATGTGTATTAGTCTCTTGTGTCAACACTTATGATCCTCACCATATCTATACAAAACATCAACACTCCCTCTTAGCTAGAAAGGACAAATCAATCCAATGTCAACACTTATATGACACTTGACAACATCAATCATATGATGTAAGAAATAAAATCATCATCCTCATGATGTAATCAATAGAAACATAGTCTCAAGATGTGGATTTCCTCCATTGATGATTCTATGCACAAGCTCTTAGGCGGATTGCCTCCATCGGTGATTCTATCCTCAAGATCCTCAAGCTTCAATCTGGATTGCCTCAATCAGAGATTCTATCCACAAGTTCTATCTATTATGATCTATTTCATCCATCATAAGATGTCTATCACAATAGAAGATTTCCATCATTTGATATCACATTTGATATCTTGAGTATTGGCCTATCATAATGTCAACACATGACATTCACCAAATACTCTGAGTATCGTCATATCAGAACATCAACATGTGATATTCACCAAGTACTTAATAAGGTATTGGTCAGCAGAACATCAACACATGATATTCCCCAAATACCTATCATATATCTATACAAACAACTCATAGACCGTCAATGACATCTAACACTTAGTTGTTGATTTACAAGATATCTATGCAAACAACTTATAGACCATCAATTTAATGACATCTAACACTTAGTCTTTGCTTTACAAGATGCATCTATACAAACAACTCATAGACCATCAATTTAATGACATCTAACACTTAGTTGTTGCCTTACAAGATATATTTATGCAAACAACTCATAGACCATCAATTTAATAACATCTAACACTTAGGTTTTTCTTTAATTCATCATGATCTGTTTCAACATTATAAATAATATATTTCATGATTTAAGTTATTTTAAGGTCATCACCTTCTATTAACTTCTGCATATACAAGTGATAATCATTTGGAAGTCATTGCTTCCTTATGATGTACACAGGAGATAGGCCCATTAAAATCATATAGTCACACATATGGACTTTCAAACTCCCTCTGAATATCAATCATCTGATCTCCTCATCAATGATGTGTTTGATGGAGCATCAGAATCCATTTGAATCTAACATCAATTCTCCTTTTCTTGCAAGAGCATTCTCATAAAAGATCAAGGCAAATAGCTTTTATAGTACGTATAGAAATACAAATAAGAGAGATACTACAATGAGTAGATAAATGTAATATTCAAGGATAATAAATACCTATCTGCACATCAATATCCTTGACACAAGTTGCTTCAGTGAAGGTCCATATAGATCAGATCATAAAACACCTTCTCAGATTATTTGAGAGACATCTCCCCTTTGAATTATCTCCCCACTAAGAATGGTTCAATTGGAAATGTAAAATTGGTTATTATCCTCCCCCCACAATGTACAATTCTCACTCTTATATCGTTGAACAATCCTCGTGTCTTCTTATGAAATGACTTGATTTCTCCAAGAGAGGTGACACTCTATAATTGATGCTTTCTTTCTAGAAAGAGACACCCTTCCTTGAATTCATGCTTCTTTGTTAATGTTTGACCACAATCATAACAAATTAATATATCTCTTTAATGAAAGTCACTTTCAAGAATTTCACATAGACCCATACACATTCTGTCTTAACTTTTGAACCCCAAACTATCTTTCCAATCACTTTAGTGAGATGCTCTAAAATTAGTTTTGCACCAACATATCCAAAATTTAGAAAACTCCAACAGTGGACTTGTGAGATATGGTCCTTTTACTGAGACTTTATTTTCTGAGACAGTCACACATTCACCATCAACAAGCTACTCTCTTACATTTGCAGTCTGGCTCTGATACCATGTTAAGTTTTTAGGATAACTGCAAATGTAATAGCACTCTATGTTTTATGTTTTTTTCCAAATGCAGCAATCTCTCTTTCATTTATATTGGTAATGAGGCTAGGAGAGACATGTCCCTTCATGGGACATGTCTATTCATTATTATTTATAAGAAAGGACATGTCTCTTCCCATTAATTATAATTTAATCAATCTTATAATGTTTCATCAATCAATTATTTAATTAAGAATAATTTAATAATTTAATATTAAATATTAAATTGTATATGATTAATAATAATATAACATATATAATATATTATTATTACTCAACACATAATATATGTATTCTAATGATCATACGACTGAAGCTCAAACATTAACAGATACCGTGTTGGTAGAGCATCATTTTGACTGACTTGTATGATGTATCCCATGGACATTTTTCTATATGATGACATTCTCTTTTTTTGATATCTTTGTATCTTTGTCACTAATATCTTTACATGCTTATGATATGTGATGCAGTTCTATGTGGATGCATTATGATATGTGATGGTTATGATTATGCTTTGAGCAATTTCATTTATTTATGTTATGTTGTGAATGCAAATGTATGGATGCATTTATTTTTGGATCATTTTGATGCATATATGTGATTTTAGATTAATGCTATGGATGCACATGTATGATTTTAATGATACTTAATGAAATGAAAATGGATATGCACTTTTACATGATTGTGAAAATGATGTTTTTATTTCAGTGATTAAAATACTCAATCATAATAGAAATGATATCGTCTTGAAATGTGATTAGATTTTTTCCCTCCTTAGATTGGTGTTATCAAGCCCTTCTTTAGCACATGTTCATAAGATGCAATGCAACTAACCCTAGAATGAAATGCACCTCCTAACATGCAATGTAGCTTCCATCCTTGTCTTTCATTTATTGCTTATTTCATCATTGAGCTTTAGCAAACCCCCTTTGATACAACCAACACTGATGCTCAAGTGACCATGTTAGTAAGAATATCACTTTTTTTTAATACAATTATGTACAATCATCACTGGTACTTGGACAGTTATTTATATTAAGGAAAGGAAAAGAACTATACAAGTATGTACAATCATCACTAGAAAGGAAAGGAACTATACAAGCACATAAATTATTTACAAAAGGCCCAAAGCCCTAAAACTAAAAATAACTCTTACCTCTGTCGAACATATGATTCTCATCTCCATAAATCAAAGGTAAGCTGAAACTATTGCTTCAATGTGTTTGATCAAAAATATTGCCATTCACCTTCAGCATATCAAACAAATGACAATCAACAAACTCACCATCACTTGGCAAAACAAAGTCACTAAATTGTTGTGAATGCTGATCATTGCGTGACATCAAAACATTGCACCCTTCACTATTACTGACTTGCTGAAAGAAGAAACATTCTAGCTCACTCCCATGGTTGGAAACATTCGCATACTAGAAATTAGTTTGAACCAAAGAACACAGTTCTTTTACATCAACACTTTTCAAACTAGAGTGAAACATCTTGATACAAAAATTTGACTGCATAAAATTAGGGGTAGCTTGTTGATCGATAGTTCCATCAGCATCTTCTAAAAAGGTGTTGTTAATCAATGGCTTGCCTATTATTTGCAAATCTAATAATACACTTTCAGATTTATCACCCTCTTCAACACCACAGTCTATACAATAATCCATGGCACGAAACTTGTCAAAATATGAATGTATACTAGCACATACATCTTCATACTCATCATACTTGACATTATCAAATTTCTCATATCCATATGCATTATCATCTTGCAAAGTATCCAACTTAAATATAGGAAAATAATTAACACCATGTGTGTCATATTTCACACCCTCAGCAATGTCATCATTATAAAAACCTATATCCATGGGGCATGAAATTTTAGAGTCATTTTTAGATACATACCTCTGAAAATCAGCAGTTAAGAATTCTGAGATTTTCTCACTATTTAGAGGGCATTGGACTCATTTTTACCTTCCTTGGCCTCTTGCTTGATGCAAAAAATATCTTCCTCATTGGAAACAAGGAGTGAGACCTCTTGGACCATATCATCTTGTGCAAATAAATCACTACAACAACTTACAACTGCATTGTAATAATCATCTTGTTGTTCACACAAAATTTCTTTAAACTGAAACAATAAATCTGCATCTTCATGCTGAGAAAAAGAAAAATATATAGACTCAAGGGGAACACTCCCAACTATAGATTCATCTTCACGATATGTTTTATCATAGACTTCATTGTCAGCATTATAATTAGCACAAGTAGACTCAGCATCATCTACATAACTAGATTTATATTCAGCATCCTCAGCATTTTCAAATTCTAATTTCTCAATCGAATCTATCCACTCTATGGTATGTTCAATTGCTTCTTGTCTAAGGGATGCAAACCAACTGACTGATTCGGGCACACAAAGCTCTAAAAACAAATCTATCCATGCTAATTCTGGAAACTCAATGGATGCTATAAGCTTGTCAAATGCATCATGAAACCTTTTATAAAACAAATAGTATTATTCTTTCTTTCTTTCCCCTATCTCATATCTTAAAATCAACAGGTCTTTCTCTTGGATTTGTTTATCTTCTAATGCAATATTTATATTCATTTCTCAAGCTCTGACTAATAAATCTCAGACATAGAAAAATTATATTGATCCATTGAAATTGAACCTTCCATTTGACCATTCATTTAACAACAAATTATTTTTTCATAAAAAATTTATCTGACTTTATGCAATCATTTTCCTTACATAGCTACAACATACTTCTGATTTGGTAAATGAACTCTTAAAAACAAGAAGTATGGAAACCTTCAAATCAATTTTCCCTTTTTCTTAGTGACTTCTTCACTCTATAAGGGGATTTTTTTCTTTTTTGTAAAAACAGAGGATTACGTGGACAAAAACTTGCAGAGTTGTTCTTTCTTCTTCTTTACTGGATACAGGGCAGATCTAGAGCCTCTTTCATAGCTCCATCAGATTCTTTTCTCACAGAGTCACCACCTCCTTGTAGAGGAAAATTTTCAAACAGCAAGAGCTATTTGTAAATTCTTATTAATTGTGGGTTTGTTCCAACCAGCAAAGTCACACAATCTTCTTTGAATTCGCTGCAAATAAAAACACTTTCCAGGTTGATCCCTCTCAAAGATCTTAAACAAATTTTAGATTCTTTTCTTGACTCTCTTTCTTATAATCAGATTTGAATATTGATTCATCCAAGCAAGGAAACAGGCATCTTAAACTTGTTGATCCTAAGCTTCAAATAACAACTGATATCAATTTTACACTGGCACAAAACAACCAGGATTCTCCAAATTTAACAGAGTTGCCACCCACAACAAGTATGGGATAATTTTTACAAACTGGTCCAGAAATTGTAAACAAATGATTAGCTCCTATGAGCTTATAACCTTCACTTCTCCAGTAGATTATATTTTATGGGTTAATTCCAAAATACTTTAAGAACTCCCCAATGGATTCGCCAATTTCTTAGTGTGACTCAGATGGGCAAACTCAATCTAAATTTTTATTTAACTTTAAAAAACACCAGAGATTCTTTGAAAGGCTTCAACAATATTTTTCCATTTTGATCCCCAGTAGAGTCGCCAATTTTTTAGAGCTTTTTCTTGTAGAATCAAAATAGATCAATAACTAACCAACTATGTAACTCCCAAATTCTGACTCTAACAAGAAAAATTCTAATTAATGAGGAAAAAACATCATCCTTAACTTTGAGCTCCACATCACTCAGGTGGGTATTACCTAATCTGCACACACATGACTCCTTTATAACAAATACAAGCTTGAAAATATATAACTGTGGAATAGTTTTCAAACCTTTAAGTAACAGATACCTCAATATTTTTTCATGTCTTATGCAATATCCCACTTGCATAGAGTATGTCTGAAAACTAGATCGATCCTAACTCCTAACAACATGAAATGGAAATGATTTTCAATTATGTTTTGGTTAATGGATCTCTAAAGTACCCCAAGCCTTTCATAGACCAATGCCTTATCCATTGGGCAACAGAGTCAAACATAACATTGCAAAGAAGATCATGAACAAAGGAAAATAGCACAGTCTAATATTTCTATATGCCTTACATAAGACATACCCTATCAATCAAGTTCTACTTGTGAATCCACCTCTGTATTCAAATATGCAACTCCCTACTCAAAGAATTTAACCCTCCCCTTGGAAGAGACCTTGGAATAGAAAATATATTAATCAACATCCACTAAAAGACAAGTCTAGAATATCATCAATACCCCATCTCATACACACTTGAAGATAAATCTTAAATCACAGTCATTCGTTAAATGACTCTATTGCTTATCAACAATAGACAAGAGTAAAACACTCTTAATGATTTATTCTCTATGATTCAAGAAACATAATGGAGACAACTTCATATCAGAATAACAATACTAAATTCCATTCATAAGCAAGCTATTACAATGATGTTCTTCCCTAAAATTGAAAGGATACAAGAACACCCTATATGCATAGAAGAGGGAAAATATATACAGAGGTACCACACTTGGAACCTACTCTGAAATTTTGTAGAGAAGGTGAACAGAATTAGGAACCCCCAAAATAGAGAAAAAAATAGGAACCCTTCAAACAAAGAAAAGAGGGAAAGATCTAGAAGAAGGAAACCCCAAAATTTACCCTAACTAATACCTATCTATTTTCAAGAAAATTCTGCAAATATCTTCTCCTCCAAAGAAATCTGATTTCCTTCAGCAACTGTCTCTTCTTGTAATCAATCTCTTCAACAAATCTGATTTCATTCTGTCTTTTCCAAAATCTGATTTCACTCTCTGAAAATATCTTCCGTGAATGCTTCTCTTTCAAATTTTGAAATAAAATATATTTTGTCATACAATAGAAAAATACTATGCTTCAAGTTGCACATTTTCAATTTTACATATAATATCCTTTTATGTAAATCAGATCTCATTTACCCTTTAATACTTGCATAGACTATACCTTTTAATTCCTTTTAATTTTTAATCATGTGCACATTCCTTTTATTGAAATTTTTCCTTTTTCCTCTTTATGCTCAGAATGCACCAGATTTGGACACTTGGCATGCTCTGATTTTCTACTCATTAACTGTCCTGAGAACTCTACCTTAACCCTGATTCTCTCAGAGATTTGGAGACAAGCCATCTCTAAGTCTCTGAAATATTTCGCTAACCATGGTTATATCTAGAGACTTGGAGACAAGCTTTAGTCTCTAAGTCTCTGAATAAGCTCAACCTCGACCCTACTCTGACCATGGTTTATCTTGGCTAGTGTATCTCTAAATCTCTGAGACTTTTTGCTAATGTTGGGTTTCCATGGAGATTGCACGCGAGCCCTTGATTCCCTTGATCTTGATCTTCATTAGACAGTTTGCGTGTGATCTTAAAATTCTAGGCACTTAACTATTTGCATCTAGTGACCTGGCACATGGTTAAATAACTGCCAGTCGCGTGACCTCGCAAGGTTTGGCCTATGACCACTAGCATTAGTGACCTTGCGCAGCAGTTAACTGGTTTCTACCTATGAGTTGCTAGAAGTTATCTCTGACCATAGTTTCTTCTCGTGACTTCACGCACTGTCACCATGTCACCCTCCATCTGGCCTCTCACGCGACTGCGTGATCTGACTGGGCACAATGCTGATGTCAGCACATGATCACACCCCTAAAGCCACCTGTTGACTCCATCCTTATCACCATCTATGCCACTTGTCTGCCAGATCACCACCAAAATTTTTTATTGGTTGAATGGGAATGCTTCCCAAGGCACACCTACGCACACATAGAGAGCCTCATGCTCTTTCTCACAATACACTATATTTGTGCTTTTGGTTTTAAACACCTCAAAGTTCTTTCCCACCACAAATGTGGGATTAAACTCCTGCATGTTTTAAATTTTTAGCTCATATCGTGCCCAAAATCATGGGGTCCACGACCACATTCATTCCTCCAGCTAAGGGGCCTGCCAATGAGCCTCTTGGCTCTTATTCATTTTACATTGTAAGTGTTGGAGTATAAAAACACTTAGAAAACTGCCTCCCTAGTGAATGTGGAATAATGTTGTTTGTATTTTTCAATTCCTCATGTGCAGCCCATATTTCACTGAGTTTTTTCAAACTTTACTGCGTGGGCTTCTGGTCATTCTTTACTTACACTAGCTAGCTGATGCAGGAGCATCCTGGGTGTAAGGGAAATCTTGCATCAGCCAAAAATATGTGTTTTTCTATTCAATCTTGCATCACCCAAATCAGGATCCCCTAGATACAAACTCTTGAGTTCCTGGAACCCAACCACCTCGATCTGCATCTCTGTTAGCAAAATTTGTCTTTTGCTAAGAGAATTTGAAACTCTGTTAGACTTTCCACTCCTATGTTTCAAAACAAATGTGTAACTCTGCAAAAATTCAACCCATTTTAAATGTCTTTGATTCAACTTTCCTTGACTATTCAAATATTGCAAAGCTTGATGGTCAGTATATAAAACAAACACCTTAGGAAGCAGATAATGTCTCCACTTCTTTAATGCCTGAACTATAACATAAAATTCCTGATCATAAACAAAATACTTTCTCTTGGCATCATTTAACTTCTCACTAAAATAAGAAACAGGTTTACCTTCTTAGCTCATAACAGCTCCTATTGCAGTACCACTAGCATCACAATCTACTTGAAACACCTTATTAAAATCTGGGAGTGCTAAAACAGGTTGTTCTGTAACTTTTTGTTTCAACAATTGAAAACTCTTTTCT